>PVHX01024696.1:0-23573 GCA_004024805.1 Geosciurus inauris | reverse complement strand
TCTCTTTTTTTTTTTTTTTTGGTACTGGGGATTGAACTCAGGGGTACTCAACCACTGAGCCACATCCTCAGCCCTATTTTGTGTTTTATGTAGAGACAGGTCTCACTGAGTTGCTTAGCGCCTCGCCATTGCTGAGGCTGGTTTTGAACTTGCGATTCTCCTGTCTCAGCCTCCCTAAGTGCTGGGATTACAGGCTCGAGCCACCGTGCCCGGCTTGGGATCTATTCTCTCAGCAGATTTCAAGTGTGCAACACATTATTGTTTACTATAGGAAGGTAGTTTACATTAGATCTCCCAAACTTATCTGATATCTGCAAGTTTTATCCTTTGGACAACATTTCACCATTCCCTGACTTCTGTCCCTTATAGCAACCATTCTTCTGTTTCTGAGTTCAACAGTTTGGATTTTATAAGGGGGTCTTTTAAAAATGCAAATCAGAGCTTTTGGTTCTATATAGAAGATTGAAGATGTGTATTTACTTTTCCTTCCTGAGACTACTTTGCACTAAAAAATTAGGTAAAAATCCATTTGCTTCCATAAAAACAGAAACAATGAAGATAAAATATCAGTGATAGGATGTTTCAACATATAGCTATAGGTTGAAAGTACATGAAGAAATATTGACTGGTGTAACAGATTTGAAGAGAAAACTGAGCCTCCAGACAGTCTCATGATCCACAGATACCTGATCTAAAGGAGGTAGAGGTCAGCCTGTGAAACACAAGCATGAAAATCTATACACAGAATTAACTACCTTCTGCCTTTCTCTACTCCTATGTCCATAAAGAAAACAGGATTTTATCTATTGGGCAGAAAAGAAAGTTGTTTTCTACCTAAAATGTTTTGAATAAAACATTTGAATAAAACCCTCATCTGGAGAGAGTTTAGGCTTTGTATTCTGGTGTGGATGGCTCCTTCCATGGAAAAGCCAGACATTTGCCTACTAAGCATTAAAAGAAACTTAACAATGAACAAATTTCATTCCCCAAAACTCTTAGCTTTCCTACCACTTAACATGTAACATATAAAGTTGAAGATCAATTGATACTTGAGAAAAGCTTCCAATGTGAAAGAGAATTAGCAAGAAGGAAGCCATTAATGGAACTGATCCTGAAGGGAACAGATAATTCAGAACACTGGGGAAAAAAAGAGAATTAAATATAATTGTAATTCTTAAAGATACTCTAAGACAATTTCATCTATTAAGTTAAAAGAGAAAGGGAAAATAAAAGAACTAGTTTTTAAATTAAAATATTAAAAATCAACAGAGAAAATGAGAGTTCTAGAATATTAAGGAAATCTTACAGGATACAGAACAAAGGGAAGCGACAGGAAATTTGAAAGACTGGACATCTGCCTCCTAACTAATGGGATTTTGAGAGAGAAAGAATGGAGGCAACAGCAAGAAGAAACCATTAAATAAATAATAGATATAAATGTAGAAAGGCTAAAAGACTTGAATTTTCAAATTAGGACCATCTGAGTACTTAACATAGTGAATTAGAAAAGAAAAAAGAAAAAAAAAATACTGTCATCACCATGAGCTATCGAAACAATTAGGATTAAAAAAAAAAATGGTTCCATGTATCCAGAGGGGTGGAAAAACACCAGCAACTCATTTGTAAAGAAAGAGCCATTCTGGCCTCAGACTTCTCTCCAACACGGGTGTGCCAGAAGACAATGGGGCACAGTTCCATTAGCTGAGGGAATTCCCCCTTCAGCCAATTTAGTGTGACGATAAGATAAAGACAGGGCTCGGAATGTTCTTGCCAATGCATTTTTTTTCCATAGGAAATTTCTCAAAGGTTAAATGAAGAGACAGAAGAAGAAATGGGATACAAAGGATAGGGAATCACACTCCAGAGAGTAATGAAGGAATGTCCCAAGATGTCGGCTGTTCATCAAGCCTGCACAGCAAACCTTCCAGAAGGACTCCAGGAGGGATGGCACTGAAATAAAGGAGGGCCTTCTGATGTGATGGAATCCTTGAGATAGAGGTAAAAAGACCTGAGAGACATGGAAAAGGTACATAGTACCAATGGGGGAGGGGAATTAGAAATGAGATGATGAACCAGCAAATACGATCAAAGCGTATCTCAGTGGTATTCAATGGCTTGTCTCTGCAGTGGATAACATTTATTTGGTCACAACAAGAACATTTAATGTTATTTAAATTTTAGAATCCATCTATAGACATGGCATGGAAAATCTCATGATACTTCCAGAACAGAATTTAAATATGTTATTATGTCATCCTGGGGTGTGGAAGTAAGATGTAAGAAAGTATAGGGAAGAGCAGAAGGAAAAGTATATTAACATTCTAATAAAGTGGAAGGATCGAAAGATAGAAAAGTGAAGGGTCTAAAGATAGAAAAAAGACACTGAATGTATTACTCATCCAAGTAAAATATGAAACCAAAACTGAAATGCTATAGTTTAAAACCAGCATGAAGCAGTCAGGTAGAGAAACAAAGGTGTCCCCCCAGGGAGGGGGTCCCAGGAGACCTTGCCCCAGTAGGATTAGTGAAAAGACCAAGTATTGCAAAAATGACTTGGCAAAGTAAGGGGAGGGACATGCCCTTCAGATCCAGAACTGTTCCTCTTGCTGGCTCTGGGACCTTGGACAAGCTACTTAATCTCTTTGAGCCTTGGTATCCTCATCTCTAGTAATAAAAATGCAAATTTCACAGGGTTGTTCTAAGGATTAGAGAGGTAAGGAACATAAAGAACCTAGCATAGGAACTGCCCACAGACCACATTCAATAGATGCTCCTGTTCTTCTCCCATTTCATAAAAGACTGCTAGGTTTTTGTTAAGCAATAAACTAGTTAAATTGTGTCCTGCAAACTAAAAATACCCAGATAACATCAAGCAGAATGAAGGAGGCAGTTCAGTGTGAGATGGTCTGAAGTCAGAAGACACCAGATAGTAGCCCCTGCAGAGGTTGGGCTACTACTGGAAAGAAGTGAATCATGTTCTGAGGCTCCACACCTCAGGGCTTTTCATCTCTTGTTCTATTTCTCAGAAGTAGCATGCTATCTCATTTTAAAACTCTCACTATGGTTGCTTCCCTATTTCCACTAATACCAGGAACTCTAGATTTCTGAGGAAAATTCCTTCCAAATCTCAGAGCAAAGCTAACCCAAACCTGCCTTCGACAGGTCTAGTATATAGTATGGAAATGACTGAAAAGAGGAAGAAGTGAGCAGGAGGCACAGAATCTTAAATGGTGATGGTGTTGTGTGGATGGATATCTGAATGAATCTGGCATCACAGTGCCTGTGAGAGAGTCCATTGGAAGTTGAATCAACACAGCTGTGCCTTTGGGTGCAAAATGAATAGTTCACAGGGTCATGAGCAGGAAACATCACAGTATGCTCACCGATGAGTCTAGGCCAGTGTACTCCAAGCAGGGGAGTTGGCATGTACATGAAGATTATCATGCAGTTTTAGGGAAAAATTGAGCTACATGGCATGTAGTGTGAGAAGTTTATCACCTATCTCTGTAGTCATTATCATTTTCATTGCACTGATGATAGTCAAGTAGGGTAAGTTACAAAAGGAGATGTGTCTTTGGGAAGACTCAGGCTTCAGTCAAGGATAACAGTCTTTAAAGATGATGAGGTTATGAGATCCACTTGAACCATAAAATGAAGGTTACAAAGAGCATTGTGGGAAACTTCAGTAACTTACATATCAATCAAAAGCACCAGGAAGATGTAGAAGGTTTGCTGAGTTTTTAAAGATCTCCTAGAAGATGACAAAAGGAGAATGGGCCTTCAGGGAGATGGACAGAAAAGACAGGCTTTAGGGTAGGTGGTGACATTGAGGTGGGAGGGATGCAAAAGGACAGTCAGTGTCGGTAAGGAATGATTGGGTCAGGAAGATGGAGGCTGATTCAGAGGAAATAAAATGCTAATATCTTCTGAGCACTCCCTGCTCCTCCAACCTGTTGCCAAGGTTACCTGCCTCCAGAAAATTGTTCCTCCCAACAAGGAGTTGTTAGCAAATGCCTCCTGGGCTGCTCCCTTCCTGCTCGTACCCCTGGAAGGCTCCTTTCTCACCTTGGCCATGTAGGCAAGATAAGGGGATGAGGGGGCATGAGAAGAAAAGATAGAAGGGGCAGGACACCCCCACTCTCTCAGGCACCAACTTGGACCCTCTCTTCTGCAGAGGAACCTCTGTTTCTTTCTCTCTTTGTTCTATCCTTTTTTTAAAAAAATATTTTTTAAGTTGTAGATGACACAATACCTTTACTTCATTTATTTTTACGTGGTGCTGACTATCGAACCCACTGCCTCACGCATGCAAGGTAAGCACTCTACCACTGTGTTACAATCCCAGCCCTGTTCTATCCTTTAAATAAAACTTTTTGCTCTTGCCTCGGCATTTTTCAGGTACTCAATCTTTAACATAGTGGGTGCGAGAGGGCTCTAACCTGATTCTCAACACCGGTATGGGCACATGAGGGGTACTTTACTTCTGCAGACAGGAGAAGGAGTTTTGGTTTCACAGGAGCCTCAGCTGTGCTCTGGGCTGCTTAGGGGTGGTGTGGGTCTTGGCCAGGCTCTGATGATCTTTTTAGAAATTTGCTCTAAGCCCACATTCCTAGGAAACTATTCCTGATCCCACAGTCTGGATGATTTTTCTCTCCTGGAGAAAACAAGAGCCTCAAAGGACCTCTGAACCAATAAAGTAAAAAAAAAATCAATTCATTCTCAAGAGGAATTAATTGGAGTCAACCACAGAGGCTCCAGACTCCCAATATGGAACAACTATCTTGGTCGACACAATACATTCCTCCTTTAATGAGAGAAAAAGAGATAGCCACACAGATTTATCACAGAAGATAGAAGAGATGGGAGGCCTGTAATTACTCTTCTCAGAAGGTGGAATATTTTGATTGTTAAATTATGCAGTCTGGGATCTTTTTAAATTTCTCAGTTAAAATGCTTTTTTAAATGTAACTGTGCCATTCTGGAAGGACACAGAAGTGAGGTCACAAGGAGAAGAGACAGGCCAGTCTTCTTTTCTGAGATTCATCGGGCATTATGAAGGAGTCAATTCTGGTATTAGGTGTATATCCTGTTACTAAGTAGACCTTGGGCCCTTTCATCATTAAGAAAGGGATATTATGCAGAGTTGATGATCCAGGAACATGGCTGGGGTTGGAGCTGTATTTTTCAGTATGACTCAGTACACCAAACATGCTTTAGATGGAGCCATCCAAAAGAAGACAAGAAATACATATATACATACACCCATGTATATGTCTCTAACAGGCCACCCACAAGCACTGACAGATTTCCAGGACCCAAACTAACTGCCTTGGAATTCAATTAAAATGTTCTTTCTTGCTGAAAGTTTGGGGTGTGTGAATTGGATGTCACTTTGCTTCCCAGAATTATTGAGAGAGGAAGCTATCCCTAAGGGCCAAGGGTGCTGAATCCAGTCTGGAAAAGGTCCATGCTACATGTTAAAATAAAACTCTTGCTATTCAGCAGTGTTTTCTTTCAAATCAGAGTGGGGTGCTCCCTAGATTACTGGGAAAATCCAAGAACTTCTGAGGTGCTGGGGAATTGAGATTAAAGGATATCAAAGTGATAGGGAAAAATGTGTAGAAAAAATGAAAGGCATTGAGGTTATTTATGAAAATAATAATAGACAATAATTACTGACTTGAGAGTTGGATGCGCAGTTCTATGGCTGAAGTTCAGGTTATGGCAGAGGCTGTGGCTCTATAAAACTGCAGTGAAGAGAGATCCTCAGGGTCAAAATAGAGAAAAATAACCAGGAAATCTATCACTTGGAGTTCATGAGAATAGGAAAACCAAACTAAAATCCAAACCATAAGGTCAGTTCGAAGTGCATGAGATTGTCATGGATTAAGTATATTTGGAGGATAGTTGAATTTGCCAGAAACAACCCATTTTATACCAGTTATCCCATTCAGTTTAGCATTGATTTTGTTTTTTTATTTTTCATTTTAATCAAGTGTGCTTATTAATATCTGCATTAAAATAAACTTGGATGGATTTGAAAAACTCTGCTTTGCTCTTCCTATTTCTGCAAGTACATTTATTAATGTATGAGATCCATGAGGATCAAACCTGGTTCTCAATTTAAACCATCTGTAAGATAATCAATGACAACCCTTCTCTCTTTTCTCAGTTTGTTTGGTTGGTTGATTTTTGTTTGGGGCTTCCCAAAAGAAGATCCTGAGGGAATTATTCTGAGGCAAATAAGTTATTTTGGAAATAAAGGCAAATGCAAGTAGAGTTGTAACATGGGAACAAGGGATGGGGAACAGCTAATAAAAGGTGCAGAGTCAAGTTAGCTGCCCCTGAAGGCAACCGAAGCTCCATTTTGCTGGATAAACCTGGGGTCCAGTGAAAAATTCTTGCCTTGTGGTTATCCCACCTCCAGTGGTACATAAGGTCTGAAATATAGTGCTGATAACAGGCTGGACATTTATCAGTTTCGTTTTCTAGATAAGCTTTGGTGAGACACAGTCCATTCTTCTGTGCCCATAGATAACTTCCATCTTTATCTACATGGCTACTCTGGTCATGGACACACTATATAAGTCCTCAAGTAGCCCAAAACAGATGCTGGTTTACCACTACTGATCGTCTCATCCCTCCAACTCTTTATTTAGTGCTTTCTATGCAATTGATGGTATTATAAGCATTGTCACAAAACATAATGTTCTATATGAGCCAAGTCCACTTCCAAAGTTTTCTCCACATCCTTCCTTTCTAAACCAGTGTCTCTGTTCCTGTAATATTTCACATTTGTAGTAATCCAACTATTGAGTGACAAATTCTAGAATCTCATTCTGGATCTGCTTCCTAGGACCATTTCTGGTACTAGCTATGTTTACTTAGGTTTCTCTAAAATGAGATTCTAAGAAAAGAATTCAAGTAAAAGTAGTTCACGTGGGAAGTAAAGGAGAAACTAGGTGGTGATAGGGAAGTATGGTAAAGCAAAACGTTTGTAAAGAACACTCAATCAATCCGTATGAAACTGGAGCTTAATCTCACGTTAAGATTCTACACAGGCATTCTATAATACACCCTGGATTTATCTTCCCAAGGAAAAAGGAGTTGGGAGATATATATATATTTATATATTTATATATAGACTCCTGGAAACCTTTGGTCATGGGATTCTCCCAAGATGAATTAGAATAGGAGAGGTTGGGAAAATTTTTTGCCTTCTGTGAAGGCAGCAAAGAAGGATCCAATGGAAAGAAAACACTTTCAGTAAAAAGATGAGAAATTAACAATGGAAACCAAGGATCTATGAGGTGAAGTGGTGACAGATTGGGATGCTGCAGAGTTGAGGGCATCTGCTATGCAAAGTCTCTCCAGATGCAGCATAACCAATGTCCACCCATTCCTGGGCAGCAAACAGGACCATCCCCGCTAAAAATGTAGTGTGTTCTGACTTAAAAGGCAAGCTAAAGATAGCTCACAGTTTTCAGTATCTGCGGAAGGTAGATAGATGTTCAATCCTGCTGACTTTGCTGGCTACTTACAGGCTCAGATAAGTCAGTTTGTGCCATGGCCTTGATTAGCCAAGAAAATGAGAGTAACTGCCAGACCAAACCAGTGTGAGTCAATAAAAATATAAGAAAATATAGATAAGAAGAAATATTTGTGGGTAATAGAGACATATAGAGATTTATCTAAATCTTTTTTTAATATATATATATTTTATTCTAATTAGGTTTACATGACAGCAGAACTCATTTTGATTCATTGTACACAAATGGAGCACAACTTTTCATTTCTCTGGTTGTACACAATACAGAGTTACACTTATGTGCAGTCATACATGAACCTAGGGCATTGCTGTCCATCTCATTCCACCATCTTTCCTGCCCCCATGATCTATCCCCTCTCCTCCCTCCCTTTTGACCAAAGTTTCTCCATTCTTCCTATGCCCCCTCCCACATTATGGATCAGCATCCACTTATCAGAGAGAACATTCGGCCTTTGGTTTTTTGGGATTGTCTTACTTCACTTAGCATGATATTTTCCAACTCCATCCATTTACCTGCAAATGCTATAATTTTATTCTCTTTCAATGCTGAGTCTCCATTCTGTATATATACCACACTTTCCTTATCTACTCATCTATTGAAGGGTGTCTAGGTTGGTTCCATAGCTTAGCTATTGTGAGTTGTGCCGTTACAATCATTGAAGTGGCTGCCTTACTGTAGTATACTGTTATATTACAGAGCTATAATAACAAAAACAGCATGGTATAGAGTCATTAATGATCCAAATAAATAAAGTTAGCTAACTTAATTTTTTTTATTCTAAATACTGGATGCAATGTAAAAAATTTGGAAGTTTATTCCACCAAAAGCAAAAAATTTAACATTGGTACAGTAAGGTTAGCATTGAAGATAAATTGTTCTGCTTTATGGTGATAATAGGTATACAGATTTTGGCAGAACATGATAACATACTAAAGTTAAGAAATGGATGGAGCATGATGTGCTTGGATTGGTTAGATGCACACAAAACACATCACTATGCCCAAGCCAGCTACAATTGCCCACCAATTGAATTAGAAGCTGCAGTGGATGTAACTTACAAATAATTATATATATAATTGCATATTATATATGCATAGAATATGTGTTTTCTGTATACATATATGTATATATGCATGTATTATTATATAGGTATATGTGTGAATTACATAGAGAATATATATATATATATACACACACATATACATGTGTGGAAATGTATATGCACACATAGAATAACTGAACTAATTTTGTGTGTCTGAAGGAAAGGATGCTTAATACAAAGTAAAAAGCATCAACATGAGAATATAGTTTCTCTCTTTGCAGTCCATCAGCAATCAGATTTTAGAGATATCTGAGCCTTCCAATAACTAATTTGTGAATCAACTTAAATTCCTTCCAATAGCATTGTACTTTCTTGAAAATGAGTCCTTTAATTTTTGCTGCATTTTGTTTTGAAACAACAGAAATTCTTTTTTGAAGTATTAAAAGCAGTTTGTTGAATTTCAACTTCAGCTGTTAGAAACTTTGAGCGAGTTGCAATTATTGAAAACAAAATTTGCAAACAGGAAAAGCTTGAAACTTATGCCTAAGAAAGCAAGAGAGGAACACAGCAAAGTAAATTATGAGTGCTCACATGGTGTACAATAATTAACTATAATTCTGTATTTGTGTTTTCATTCTGCTGATATTGGGGAGTAATCTTTTGATGGATCAGATGCATTGGTATGTATTGAAACCGGATCAAATTAAGACAAATTTACAACATACATATTAAGACAAACATTCAAAAGGAACTATACAGAGACAACTTATTTGATGAATTTTGTCTTGTAAAAATATTCATCAAAGAAAGCTTCTTGTAAATAAGAAGGAAAGATAGTACTGTAAAAATATCAGGGCAAAATAGTTGTATATTTAAATATAATGAGAATTAGGAGTGAGAATAACTTCTAGTAATTACTAAATATTGATCAGTGGAGCATTGTGACACCTTAGCCCCCATAGGAAAAACATTTCATTTATTTTCCTCAAGTTTATTGAGGTATAATTCAGAAATAGAACTGCTCTGTAATCCCAGCACTTAGGGAGGCTGAGACGGGAGAATCGCGAGTTCAAAGCCAGGCTCAGCAATGGCGAGGCGCTAAGCAATTCATTGAGACCTTGTCTCTACAAAAAACACAAAATAGGGCTGGGATGTGGCCAATGGTCGAGTGCCCCTGGGTTCAATCCCTAGTACCAAAAAACAAAACAAAACAAAACAAAACAAAACAAAACTGCATCTCTTCAGGTATATAATGTGATGTTTGGAAATACCTGTATATTGAGAAATGATTAACACACTTAAGCTAATCAACTTTTCAATTACCTCACAGTTACTTTTTGTGTGTGTGGTGAGAATTCTTAAGATCTCTTAGCAGATTTCAAGTGCACAATGCAGTATCATTAACCATAGTCACTCTGACACATGTGAGGTCCCCAAAACCTACTCATCTTATGCAAGTCTGTACCCTTTGACCAATTTCTCCTTCTTTCTCTCATCCTCTGAACTCTATTAACCACTCTTCCATTTCCATGAGTTCAGTATTTTTATTTCTTTAATTTCAATGACTGTGGCATGTTTTCATAAGGTTATCCAAATTGATTTCAGCAACACTTACTGAAAAGAACAACTGTTTCTCCATCAAATCTTCTTCTGGACCCTCAAAGCTCTTCCATCGTGCAATCCGTCTATTCTGGCATCAATACTACACTGTCATAATGACTGAAGATGTACAGTCATGAAAATACTCTTATTTTCTTCTTCAAAAATTTTTTTGGGGGGCTTTTCTTGGATCTTTGCATTTTCATGTGAAGTTCTGAATTAGTTTTTGAATGCTCACTTCCCCACCAAAAAACAAAAACAAAAAACCAAAAAAACCTTTAGGAGTGTTGAGATTGCATTGAATCCATAAATTAGCTTATAGAAAACTGAAATCTTAAAATTATCTAGTTTTTCAATCTATGATCATGGTATGCCTCTACAATTACTTAGATGTCATTGATTTCTTCTGTCAATTTTGTAGTTTCTAGTGTGGAGGTCTTGCAAATCTTTTGTTATTTATTCCTTAACATTTGATGATTCTGATACTGTTGCAAATTATAGTGTTATAAAATTTCACTTACTGCCAGGCCCGGTGGCTCAAGCCTATAATCCCAGCACTTAGGGAGGCTGAGATAGGAGAATCGCTAGTTCAAAGCCAGCCTCAGCAACAGCGAGGTGCTAAGCAACTCAGTGAGATCCTGTCTCTACATTAAATACAAAATAGGGCTGGGGATGTGGCTCCGTGGTCGAGTGCCCCTGACTTCAATCTCCAGTACCAAAAAAAAAAAATTCACTTACTAATGGTTTATTGTTAGTATATAGAATTGCAATATATTTTTGTTTCTTGAACTTGTTTCCAGTGATATTACTAATTCACATATTCATTTGAATATTTTGTTTGTCAGTGTTTTGGATTTCCTACAAACACAAATATGTCTTACGTGAATAAAATAGTTTTACTTCTTAATTTTTGATATTTATAACTTTTATTTATTTACTTTACCTCTCTGTGCTGTCTTAGACTTCCTGTACAACTTTAAACATAGGTGTTAACAGAAGACACTTTGTCTGGGTAAATAGATATTTATAAGGAAAGAAGTGAAATAATCCCCTACTTTGCACTATTCTCAAAAAAATAACATGGCTAATAGGCCTAAATTTGAAAGGTAAACCAATTAAACTTCTAAATAAAGCATAAGAAAATGTCATTATCTTCAAGAAGTCAAAAATTTCTTAAATAGAACAAAATATTTAAGAGGAAACAGTGAGAAATTAAGATTCATTAAAATTAAGAATTTATGTTTGTCAAAACCCACAACTAAAAAAAGCAACAAGGCAAACCATAGAAAACATTCACAAACATAAATCTATTAAAACTGTTGAAGATATGTAAATAACCCCTACAAAGTAACAGGGGGAAAGACAGACATTCTGACAGTAAAAAAGAACAAATGACTTGACCAGGTATTTTTCAAAAGACTGAATCCCAGTGAGCAAAAAGATAAGTGAAACTACAAGGAAATATATTACTGTATACCTACAAGAATGGCTAAAATTAAAAATATTGACAATCTCAAGTGTTGACAAAAATGCGGGGCAACTAGAAGTTTCCCCATTGCTAGCTGAAGTGTAAACACTTTGCTATTGGGCAATGTCTCCTAAATTTAAACAAATGCCTGTCTGACCCAACATTCCACATACCACTAGTAGGAATGTGCATATAAAATAGATGTTATTTGTTAATGGGGCAGGGAGGAGCATTATGTTTATTTTATTGTTGTGTAAATTGCCACAAGTGTAATGGCTTAAAACCAAACCACTTGTTTTAGCTCACAGTTCAGTAGGTCAGAAGTCTGGCACTTTTGGTCAGCTTCTCAAAACCACTGAGAGTATGGCTGGTGAAAGAGAGAGCCTTATTAGCAAACACAGGGATTATATTGCTGGGGAGCATTCCCTGGACACAGGTTCAAACCCTGCCTTAGCCACTTATGGTTATTACCCACACGATGACATTTTGGTCACCAACAGACCACATGTGGGACTATGATCCAATAACATTATATTGCTAGCTACCTTACAATATTACCTAATGACATATCTCTTAGAATGTATCCCAGTTGTAAAGTGACACATGACAATTCTTATTTTGTGATCTCAGAGTGGGTACTTGCCTTCTTTGGGCTCCAGTTTCATCACTTAGAAAATGAAATAGTTCAACTGGGTCAGTCCTTAGTCCCACTTGCAAATGACCTACAAGCTGAGAAAGGTCTTTATAAAAAAGATAATAAAGCCAACAAACAACAAAAAGGAATTTGTGACAGAGACAATATGTGGCCCATATATTTAAAACAAAACAAAACACATAAAACGGTTTGCCAACCTCTGAACTGGATCAAGCGTTGCCAACCCAAGCATTTCTTTTTAAAGCAGAAAAGCACAAACTTCTACTAAATGAAATCTTACATGGAACACAATCCAAATATAGATGCTCCTCAACTTATGGTGGAGTTACATCTTAATGAACACACTGTGAGTTGACAATGTCCTTAAGTTGAAAAATTTGCTTCATACCAGACATCATAGGCCAGCCTGGCCCACAAACACCTGCTCAGAAGACAGTGGTCTGCAGTTGGGCAGAATCATGAAACACAAGCCTATTTCACAGTAAAGCATTGACGGTTTTATGTCTAGCATCAAAGGAGAGCATGCACCATATATGACTAAACCAGGAAAAAAAATCAAAATTTAAAAAGTACAGTTATTACTATCATCCTATGGTTTTCATACCACAATAAAATTTTAAAAATCAGAAGTCAAACCATTGTTAAGTTGGGGGCTTCCTTTCAAACAAGTTGCACTGTGGGAGGTTTCTGTGGTTGGCCCAGGATCCTATTCCCTCATCTTCCCTCTCGTTCTCTTCAGTCTTCCCAGACTTGGGTGGAAACCATGGAATTTAGAAGGCCTCTCAGCTCTTCCAGGGTTAACATTCTGAGATTGTTTTCTGTGTGGGCCAGTGCTGCTAAGAAACACTGGTCTCCCAAAAGCTGAATGTGGTTTAATAATATAGCCAATAATTATTATTGTGGTACAGGGTTGTGAACAGCTACAGGCTCCAACAGAGTCATAGAACTATGAGTAAAGCAATTAAATCTCTGCCTTCTTCTCCCAAGAGTTTCCTAAAAGTGTCACTTTCACTCCTTCAACAAGGCTTGCTGAAAAGGAAACCACCCCAGACAGGATTGCTAACTGCTCATCAGAGGAGAGCTGTCCATCACAGGACCAGCATGGGCGGGTCTTTTCAGTTTGAGAAGTCTGCTCTTTTAGAAATAAGATTGTACTGAAGTCTTCCAGAAGGATTTTAAAACACAGAAACTAAGTCAAATGAATGGGAAGTTCTTCCTGGGCCATGTAACATTTCATTCTTTGCCAAAACCAGAAACAAATACCAGTTTCCCCCAGTTCACCAAGGCCCTCCTTTCTTGTTCTGAGGGAAGAAGAGAGTGGGCAGCTTGGGAGAGCTGTAAGAAGGTTTGGTTCAACTCTCTTTCTGCATATCCTTTGTGGAAGGTGTCTTCAAGGTAATGGCTGGAATCTCAAGGCCATCATCTAACCAATGAGCCAGTGATTTTTCTTTCCAGAGAAAAGGGAAGGGGAGGAATGGATCCCTCTTCTTCATGTGCATTCTGTATCCTATATGTACTGATGCCCTTTCAGGATCTCCACATGTTCCAGAGAACTGATATGTTCACGAGTACCTCTGGCTCTCACCCCTCCTTCCCTATTTTTATGGCTTTTCTTGAGTTGAGCATTTATTTTTTATACTTTGTTTTCATCTTCTCTTGGCTTATAATTTATACCTTTCCATTTAAACTTTTTGTGATTGTTCAAAGGTTCACCATATATAAATTTAGTCAGTCTACTGTCAAATAGTCATTTCAACTGTAGTTTAAGAGTCATTGAAGATGACCTCTGCCTTCTTTTTACTCTGGTATGGTTTTTGGATGTGAAGTGTACCCCAAAAGCTCACAAGTGAGACAATGCAAGAAGGTTTAAACATGAAGCGAAGGGGTTATGAGAGCCTTAACCCAATCTGTGAATTAATCCCCTGTTAGGGATTAAGTGAGTGGTAACTGTAGGCATGTGGGGTAGGGCTGGAGGAGGTAGATCCCTAGGGGCATGCCTTTGGATTTTATATTTTTTCCTTGTTGAACAGAGCGCTCTCTCTCTCTCTCTCTCTCTCTCCCTCCCTCTCTCTCTCTCTCTCTCTCCCCCTCTCCCTCCCTCTCCCTCCCTCTCCCTCTTCCTCTCTCTCTTTCTGCATCCTGGTGATGTTCTGAGCCACTTTCCTCCACCTCACATTTCAGTCATGATGTTCGGCCTTGCCTTGGGCTCCAAGGAATGGTGTTGGCCATCTTGGATAAGAGTCTTCTGAAACTGCAAAATGCCAAATAAACTCTTCCCCTGTAATTGTTCTTGCAGGTCTTTTTGGTCTCAGCAGAGAAAAAAGCTGACTACAACACAGTCTTTGCTCTATTTTGGACATTATTTTACTTTCACACTGAAATTTTATTATTCATCAAATATATTCATCCATTCATGCATCCACTCAGATTTATTGGGCACCATAAAGTGTGAGGTTCTGAGCTAAGACACTGAGATATTACATCATCAATAAGCCTGGGTGGATTGATTGAGCAAGAATAGAAGAATGGGAGATTATTATACAAGGCCAGGCAGAGAATAAGAAGGACAAATCAGTGGGGCAACGAATTAGTTAGGAGATGCCTGGTATACTACATGATCTTCTCTAAAGATTTCATTTATACCCAACTTGGTATGTATCTAAGTCTATTCCAGTTGCTATAAGAAATTACCATATCCTAGATGGCTTATAAACAACAGAAATTTACTTCTTACAGCTCTGGAGCCTGGAAAGTTAAAGATAAGGTTCAGTGACAGATTCAGTGCATGGTAAAGACTCACTTTCTGGTTCATAAAGGGAGCTTGTGTCCTCACGTGGTGAAAACTAGCCAGACCTCCAGGATTTTGTTTTTGTTTTCAATAAGGACATTACTCCCATTCATGAGAGCCCCACCCACCCTTCTGACCTAACTAATTCCTAAAGGATCCACCTTTTAATGCTATCATTTCAGAGGAAATTCCCACATATGAATTTTGGGGTGACATAAATATTTAAGCCAAGGCAATATGCAAAGGTGGAAGAGGGAAACACGACCCCTAGATCACCAACTGAGGCAACTGGGTAGAATCTTTACCATAAGCTAATGGGAAATACAGAAGGAGGAGCGCATGGTGTAACCAGATACTGGGTGGCACAAAGAGCCTGTCAACTCAGTACCAATGGCATGAGCTCTTATGGGGCCCCAGATTAACCTGAGTCATTAGCACAGAAGGTGGTCCAAAACCATTAAAAATATTTTTAAACAAAAAACTACATTTTCATTGAACTGAAATACTGACTCTGAGGCTTCTACTTATTTGACCAGCAACTCAGAATAAATCTAATTTGGAGAGTCCTTGAAGCTGAATTCCCACACAAGTATCTCTAAGCCAAGTGTTTACACATTTAATCTATTGACTCCCATTATTATTTGTCTTCATTTCTGCAGACCCACAATTTGATGATGATTCTTTCACACCCTAATTGTTTCGTTTTCCATTTAGTTCTTCATGACGGTCACAATTAAAAAGTGAACATTTATATGTATCAAGAAAGCTGGAGCCTGGGCACAGTGGCACACACCTGTAATCCGATCGGCTTGGGAGGCTGAGGCAGGAAGATTGTGAGTTCAAAGCCAGTCTCAGCAACGGCAAGGCACTAAGCAACCCAGTGAGACCCTGTCTCTAAATAAAATACAAAATAGGGCTGGGGATGTGGCTCAGTGGTTGAGTGGCCCTGAGTTCAATCTCTGGTACCAAAAGAAAAAAGAAAAAGAAAGCTGGCTATTGAGAACTGGATAATCAAAGTCATTATCCCTTTCTGTAGCCAGGCTGCCAACTTCCCTTTTAATGAGCCTTAAACAATCAAACATACACACAGAAACAAAACTGTTATGCCTACCTCCACTGAATTGTAGGCTGTTTCCCCCTCTTTTGGCTTTGTAGCAAAGATTTTTCTTAGGTTTTTTTATTCATGTCCAGAAGTCTGTGTCTTACTGACTCAAAAATACCATTATTGCAATTTTTTTAAAATTATGAAACAGTGCAGTTCAGACCTCAAAGCACCAATTATCCTTTTATCCTTAACAGCATTTTTAATGTACTTGTTCCTCTGGACTAGAACAAAACCAACAGTTAAAGGTCTGACCTTTAGAACCTCTCAGATCTATGGATTGTTCCAAGTTTAAAGGCCAAATGCTGTTGTCTGGATGGTGGGAAGCCACTGATCATATTGAAGGGATGGAATATATTTCCAAAAAAACAGCTGACTCCTAGTACTGCTTCTTTTTTCTTCTTAGGATAAAGATTATTTTATGGCACTAAAATTAATATCTGAGTAAAAATTTGCAAAATGAAGAAAAGGATAAAAGAAATATCTCCAAACTGCCTATAACCCTACCACCATGAGAAACAGCCACCACTTTTTATTGCATTTTCTTACTGAATTTTTTCTATGCATTTATTTTCACAGTTGAGACCAGACATATTTTTTGTTTCCTGTTTTTAACCTCATATGGCACCATATATATTTTTGCATGTCACTTAAAGTTCTTTTTCAACATTATTTTTAATAATCATAACATAATCACCCATATGAATATTCCAAATTCTAGCTTAACAATTTCCAAATTTCTGGTCATTTAGTTGGTTTCCCATGTTTTGGCTATTACAAATAATACTGCAGCAAAAATCTGCATGAAGCTTTATCTACATTTTGAATGGAAGGTATAGATTCCCAGGTATAGAATTTGTAATATGCAAGAAATAATTTTTTTAAAACACAAAGAAATTTTTGTCCTTTTTGTCTGTTCATTTTTACTAAGTTGAGATCATAGTGCACATATGTACCTGTTCTGTTTTTTTTTTTTTAACATCATTTTGCATTAATACTTTTCTTTGTTCATTCATGTTTCCAAAATGTTGGACATTGTGTTTTTGATGAATTTTTTTTTTTTTTGTAAATATTTTTTTATTTTGAAACAGGATCTCACTGAGTTGCTTAGGGCCTTGCTAAGTTGCTGAACCTGGCTTTGAACTTGTAATCCTCCTGCCTCAGCCTCCCAAGTCCCTGGGATTACAGGTATGTGCCACCATGCTGTGCTTTTGATGACATTTTAATGAAAATCTCTGTACATAAATTAATTGCATCTTTATTCTTTCCCTGGGGGTAAAAGAGGGGTAGAATAATTTAGCAAAAGTTTCTGAACATAGGCATAGAGTCCTATTGCATTATTATTTAACTTAGTTTCTATGATCACTAAAGACATTGGACATTTTTGTGGGCTTTTGATGCATCCTTTCCCATTCTGATTTTAATTTTCCTTTAATTAAGGAATGGCTTCTAGGTGTTGGAGCTTATGGAACATTCACGGTCTTTTTAATAGATACATTGTTATCCCTTCTTGGATGCACTGGAATGGATTTCGCCATGCTTCTGTAGGCTAATATGTTTCTAGTTTTTTATACTCAAGCGAAACAGGAAGGCTTCCTGTTTTGAGTCATACTAGGAAAGATTTCCCCCTTCAAAGTCATCTAACTATTCTCCAATACTTTCTTTTAGCATAAGATTTAATTTTATATTTGCATTTTTGGAATTGACAATTCTTTACACTTAAGAGACCTACTTTTATTTTCCTCCCAATAGTTATCCAATCATCTCCACATAATTTATTAAATAATCCATTTTTTCTCAACAGTTGGTAGTTGAGATCAGCGCATACAATTGTATCTTTTAATAAGCTCTTTCTTCTTATTCGCTAATCCCATCATCTATTCTTCACATCCTTTATATCGTAGATTAGTAGTAGATTTTTAACACAACAGGGCAAGTCTTGATGCATATGTCCTTCATTTTTTGAAGATGTTTTGCCTAGATCCATCAATGAATGCTAAAATTAGGTGAAAGCTTAAACAGAAGTAGGACATTTGTATAGTCGTATGCAAATCTTTAGTAATTACAAGAGAGAATAATGTTTACTTTGGAGAGATCTGACAGCACCAAACCCAAGTGGTAGCAGTTAACCTCACCAGAAACACAAGTCAACATGATGTGTTTCCTACACATGCACCAAGGATGAACCTCCTCTGAAGTATCCTTCCCTGTAATGCATAAGCTCAATCTAATTACAGGAAAACATCAGATAAACCAAAGCCAAGAGTCTACAAAAGCATCAAGGGCATGGAAGAAAAGGAAAGACCAAGGAATTATCACAGATGGGAGGAGGCTATGGAGATATGACAGCTACAAACTAGTGAAATCAGATCATCTCCCCATGTTTCTCTCCTGGCTTTTAGTGATCACCTGCAACCCTTCATGGTCCTTGGCTTGTGGGCATATGGCTCCAATCTCTGCCTCCATCTTCACAAAGTGTTTTCCTTCTGTGGCAGTGTTCCTTCTTCTTTGTCTAATAAGGATACCATCATTGCATTTAGGATTCACCTTAATCTAGCATAATCTCATCTCCATTTGACCTCAATTCTATCTGCAAAGACCCTCTTTCCAAATAAGGTTACATTCTGAGGTTCCTAGTGAACACAATTTGGCATGGCATGTGCTGTTCCACCCACAGCACAGGAGTTTTATTTTCTTAGCTACAGTGGGAGCAGCACCAAGGAGACTGTCTGCACTGAGTCCATGTTTAGAAAGTATTTGCCTAATATTGAATCAATTGAATTCCTTTCATTCAGTAATTAACTGGAGCTGAGGACTGAGTGTTTCCTCTACAGATCTCCTTCAATGACCTGCAATTATGCATGTCATCGACGGGGCTTACAGAATTAGAGGTTTAGGATCCCTTTTCATCAGGGGGCCTTACAGAGTTAGAGGTTTAGGATCTCTTTTCATCAGGTTTAAAGTACTGCTCACTTTTTCTCCTGCTGAAATGGGGAGAAAGGATGAGGGTCAGTGGAGGGGAAGGGATACACTGTACAACTAGGAAGGGCAGAGAGAGCCACAGCCATCTGGCCAGATTCAGATCCTGGCTCTGCCACTAACTCACTGTGGTTCCCCTACCCACCTCAGTTTCTTAATCTGAAAAATGGGGATAATAATAATGCCTATTGTTTTGTTGTGAAGATTAAAGAAATTGATGTGTGTAAAGTACATAATCTAAAGATCCAGAGCACACCGCTATAAAATGGTCACTCTTTTCCAATGTCTTGGTGCACAAGGCTAAATGTTCTTTTACCCATGCCCTGCAGGAATACAACTGATTTTGCTTTCTTATCAAACTTTGAGACAATCTCAGGAACTTAAACTAACATTTACATTTTAAATGAGAACCACACTAGTCTCCTTCTTTGTAATCAACTCCAGATGAAAAAAGGGATTTTATTTTTAAGCTAAATATTTAATCATAATACAATCATATTTTAATTACTCTAGGGAATGGATTTATTTAATGAAACCAAAGGGTGAATCTCTTGCATAATGTATTTGTACCTCCAGCTTGAGATTGCCCCCTATTAGGTTTTCCAATCCTTTACTGTTTTCCTTCTTTCTCCCACTTTGCCAGTGATTAGCCTTAGAAACAATTTAGTGGTGGCTGAAAGGAAAAAGAGAATGATATGTGAGTACTAGGAGTTCTCTTAAACAGTTGGCTAACATTTTTCATTTGATACTATAAAATGTGTATTATTATTCTCATTTTACAAATGAACAAACCAAGACTTAAAGATGCTTTAAGAAGTAACTTGTCCAAAGTTATCCAAATATTATGAGAAGTCATTATTTGAAATAGCTTGTGTGACTCCAAAATTTGTTATATTCGTTATACAGTGCAATATCCAAAACTTATGACTTAAGTATAATTACACACATTCTCTCTCTCTCTCTCTCTCTCTCATCTCTCTCCCCCCCCACACACACGAATACACCCATGCTCAGTTTGCACTCATGCACTCAATTTACAAACATACTTTTTTGCCCTAGTGCATTGGTCCATTTGAGCACAGCATCTATTATTAAGCTGACTTTACAAGTTGCCTTATGTTTGAATAAAGATAAGAAAACACAGGAAAGGTTAGAAGAATAGCTAGCTTCTGCAATATTCACTTTGCAAAGAAGGTGATACTCATTTGGGATTAGCACTTTTTCTCAAGGCAAAACTAAGCTATGCTCCATGTTCCAAGAACCTTATCACGTAAGTAGATTAACTTTAATAGGGCACATTGGCACATACTGTTATTATTATGCAAATGTATTTTGAATAACCACTTTAAAAGGAAACAATCTAATCTTGTTTTCCCTATACTTCTTTTTAATTTTCCCTGTGCTCTAAACAAATGAGTTAATATTGAGTCTACGAAGAAACCGGAAACAATAGGAAACTTAGAACCATGCTTTTCCAATTAGAAGCACTCAATTATGTGGTCAAAAATAGGCAACAAATTAATAATAATAATAATAAATTAAATATCTAAAGTCTTGCAACTGATCGGGTAGCTGTAAAAACATGCAAGAGTTGCTTATATTCTCTGAGATCTGCCAAAAAGATCTGGGCAAAACAGGGATAGCAGGAGAGCCTTACAGGGATTCATAGTTCATATATATATATATATATATATATATATATATATATATGAACATTGAGAGAAAGCCAGCTCAGCAATTTAATGACATTTGCTGCAGGTTAGATGAACATCAACACCTCCCTCCTCCCTCCACACAAGATATATATATATGACATATAAATATGATATATATGTATATATATGAGATATATGTGTATATATATGCATATATATGTTTGTATTTAACATGACTACAAATATAATGAAAATGAAAATGTCTCTGTCCAACAATAAGATAGACTGCCTTGCCAAGTTGTCAAGATGGCTGAAGCAGCTGGTTAAAAATGACCAGAAGTCATTGAAAATCTCTCTGAGTTTTCTTTCACCCCTAAGGTTCCATAACTCACACACCCGTGGGCACACAGCTGCACCAGTGTGTATTTCATTCCTTCCACTTTCAACATTAGCCAGTTGGGACTTGGGACTTGATCTTCTCCCCTATCTACCTTCTAGATCAGGGACCAACAGGGATCTAGGGCCACAGGCCAAATCCAGACAGTCACTACTTTTAGTATAGCCCAAGTGTGGTTTTCACATTTTCAAATGGTCAGAGATTTTTTTAAAATAATATTTCATGGTGTACAAAAAATTATGTGAAATCCAATGTCCATTATATATAAAGTTTTATTGGAACATAGCCATACTCCTTGGCTTATGTATTGTCTAAGACTGCTTTGGATCAAAGCACTGACTAGTCAAAACAGGTCCTGTATCTCTGCAAAGCTGAATATACTAATTCCTGCTTTACATGTAAACCTCTGAGTACTGGGCTTGTGATCAGCATTGTTTTGTCATTGTCAGTCCTGTATCTGGTACCTAGTGGCTCCAATGTTGTGATTATTGAATGAATAAATGAATGAAAGACATTCATGTTCAGAATTTATAAAAGGTCAGTAAAGCTGACCATTCTGCAGTTATTTTCATCATCTAGAGACCACTAATAACTAAAACAAAGCAGAGGTATATCATATGCAACCAGGGCTAATCTTGAGGTATAGTGTACCTGCATGTCATAATACCTGGTTTTTATTATGATTGGCCTGGATCATATCTTATTGGTCATTGATAATTTTTAGAAATCACCATTAGACATACTAGGGTTATTCTCTTAAAAACTGATGACTTACTGAGAACTTGCTCAATTCCCAAAATACCTTAGGAAACTTTTTCTTTTCTTACCTTAATCACTTGGCACATTTAATTCTCCTTGGAGGAATAATTGTAGGGCATTATTCTCTCCTTTCAACACTGAGAGAAAGCCAGCTCAGCAATTCAATGACATTTGCTTCAGGTTAGATGAACATCAACACCTTGCTCCTCCCTCCACACAAAGAGAACATTAATACACTGAGTCATATTCAACAAAAGTTTCCCAAACATTTCATCCACAACTTTTTTGGAAACCCACTTTAGAACGCTGAAGTCTGTAAAAAAGTTCTTACACGGAATCTCATGCCCCCACCCCCTTCTTTGAGCTATTAGCCACACAGTACTAATTATCCAGCTGGCGTGTTTGCAGCAAAAATTCCTCCAAGTTGCCTCCCCAGTTTGAAGCTGTCAGGAGAAGAACTGAAGACTTGCATTTCCTCCCACAGCTTGGTGCTCTAATTAAAGCAATAAATACAGATCCCTTGGAGGGAGAAGTAGGCAGCGAGGAAAGATCTCTTCCGATCCATTAGTCTCACAATACAGTCTGTAGGATTTCAATTCCAATTCACCCAGGATGGTGGAAGAGCCTGTGCTACCAAGACAGGAAAGAAATGAGGTAGCTGATGGGTAGAGGAGGGAGGTCAGCCCCCATCACCACGCCAGAGGAGCCAGCACATGGAATGTCCTCCAAGGGCCAGGGACAGATGTCCCATGAGTTTTCTGATTGCACCTTAATTGGCACCAGCTTGATAGGATTCAGAATTACAGAAATCTCAAGGATCATTTGGGTCATAATTAGTTTGTGGAATGAACCACATGCTTTTATTTATGCATTTGTTTGATAACTATTGTTGTTTGAAGAAGAAAATGGTTCAAGGTCATCTACAGTTATTCAATGATTGTTATAAATGATTTTAGCCATGGAGAACAATACAAAGAAGACAATTTCTGGGTTACCTTAAATCTTCCACCAAGATAGAACTATCATTATAAAGGGAATAGAACTTCAGATAAGATGTTTATATAATCTCTTCAAGAAAAGAGAAGAGGAAGGAACCCCTGTAAGTCACTAATGAGACCACAATTACCAAGTTGCCCAAAGATAGTATTAGAAAAGAAAACCACAGGTCTTGATGAACACAAAATACTGGTTGATCAAATCAAAATATAAGCAAATCAAATAACCATATATGATAAAAACACCCTATACTGTTCATGCTTTATGAATCAAATATCTTTTAAATAAAGAGTAGCCTTCTCTAATTAGCCTCCTCATCTACCACTTCTGGTACTGTTCAGTTCTTCCTGTAGATACAGGTTTCCAATTTGTGTCATGGTACTCATACCCAAAGAGCTTCCCTTGACATGTCTTGAACACATCCACTAACATTGCATTCTCTCAATTTTATTTATCAGAACAGATCTCTATGTCACCTTCATTTTCAAAATACCTCTCCACTGGATATGGAATTCAGTATTGATGGCTATTTTTTTCTCATCAAAGCGGTCATTCCATTGTACTGGTTCTGGAAAAACGTGGA
>PVHX01024695.1:0-23574 GCA_004024805.1 Geosciurus inauris | reverse complement strand
TGAAGATTAGGTAATTAACATTAACGTGGATTTTCATTCTCTATTTCAAATTAACATGATGTTCTTTCATTAGGCTAGTAAGTGCCAACATAAATCAAACAAGAATAGAATCTTTCCCCAAATAATAAGTAAAAAACATGATAGAGTAGGAAAGTACCAAATTAGCTACAAATTTTCCATCTCATTGTTTTCTGTAAAATAAAATTTTATAACGAACATGCTCCATACAAGCTGTGCCGGTAGATCTTGCTTCCAAAAACACTCACAGAGCAGTAATAAAAACGAAGCATGAACTCTAGGACATCTGCTATGGCATTGTTATCAAATGCAATCATTTTGGTCACAAATCTATACTCGCTTCAACTTTTTGTTGAAATATTAGTTTGTCTGCAGCATCTCCAATCTGGCACATGAGGACTGACAGATGCTCTGGTTTTACCTCATCTTCAACTTACACGGCTTCTCATTATACTAGCTATAGCTCGGCAAACTATTCCTCTGTTCTGGAAGGGGGACAAAATGCCATCTGTCTCTGCATGGTTATCAAAACGAATACTGCAGTATGAAGAAACTCAGCTCCAAAATGAGAGAGTGAGGAGTTGTACTTTGTCCACATCCTATTTCAAATTATATGTTTACACATATATTCACATATATAGCATTTGTGTATGTGTGTATGTATATGCAGGTATGTATGTATATATGTGTGTATATGTGTCTGTGTGTGTGTGGTTCACTACTCTAGTTTTCAAATGATTCCATCATGGGAACATTTTCAACCAAAAGGCACATCTCACCTTTCTTAACTCTATTTGTAACCCATGCAGTTTACATCATCTGACACTAATTACTAGCTAGAAGGCAAGAGAACTGTGCTCCCCCAGCAAGATTCCAAGGTCATTCTTCAACAGAAAGCAGGTGGGAGCCTTATTGTAAAAGAAAATTAGGTTAAATTCAGAGACAATAGAGCAAAAGAGGAAAGGACCTTTGTAGACATGGAAGGACAAGCAAATTTCAACTACATACTATATATATGTAAGTCAGAAGGTGGGAAGTGGAGGAAGAGGAGGAGCAGGTAGAGGAGGAAAAGGGTAAGGGAGAGGGGATGACAACAGAGAGCCTTAAAATAGCACTGAGAGTTTTGTTAGCACTAAATCTCAGAGTGTGGCTAGGAATGTGCCAGAGGTAACTGCAAAGCAGCATTGTCAGATGTTCAACTCTATATCTGCTGCAAAGTGTGGAACTTGAACTTTATGGGCAACAGCATGTTTAGCTTTGATTCCTATACTTCCTTAGATTTGAAGCATAGCAATGGAAAAGAACTTTCAACCTGGAGAGGAATTTTATACTTCAAGACATTCAAGGAGCTCTTTAAAACCAGTATATCTTCAGCAGAGGTGCTAGAGATCAAGATCAATTGTATTGAGGATCTTGAGATTTGGAGACTCTGACTTAGGGGATATTCAGCCCTTTACTCCTGAACCTCTTGACATTTAAAGTTGCCTGCTCACGACCCACAGTACATTCTTACTAGCAAGTGATAGGAACCAAAGTCCCCCTGACAGCCACATGAGGGCTTTGTCACTTCCAGAGTAAGTCTTCTTCTGAACATTTAACCCTGCATATCTGTCTAAAAATTTGATGAGGATTCGAAATCAGAATGAATGCTGTTTTCTTACTCCTAAGTCAATTGATTCAGATCTGTTTACATAATTTTTGTCTAATTTTATAGTTTGTATGACCTAAGACTTTGAAAGCCTTATATGAAAGTAATCAATCCAAATCCCACATGAGTTAGTTAACTTCACTCCATCATGTGTGAAAGCCATGAGCTGTCCCTTCACCCACAGAATCATCTGGCAAATGGTGCTGTTGGTCATAAGGAGAGCCAAGGAGAAAATGTGGCCATATCAGTGCAAATTCATCCTCATTGCTAGGGAGAAATGATCAAGAGTCAGGAAAGCCATCTTAGTATACACAGACAGGAAGCCCAGTCAAGTCAGCCAGGCCATCTGACTGTACCTTTCTATGCTTCCCCAATGGACTCCTAACAACTATCTAGTTTGGACTTTGGACACTGCCCTAGCTCTTGGCACCTCCACACCTTCATTTTCTAATCAGCTTCCTGTTGTAGCATCAATATTGCCTCTCCAAGAAGCATCCTTGATACTCCTACTGCATACTTCTGGCTGAGCCCATTGAATTAGACACAAAAGTATGATGAAGCTGGAACAGCCTTGGGGAAAAAGTAAGAGAGGTGAAGTACTAACAAGCAGCATGATATGAAGCAAATTTGCCAACCTGTTTTTATACAAGTGTTCTCCTTTGTCTGGTGGAGATAATTATAATGATCCTGCCTCTTTCATTGGAAGGAAACAGTACTTGACATAGAACAGACAACCAATATTTATTAATATATTAAAAGACCAGAAACCTAAAGTGTCATCAAAGCATAAAGTGATATTAAAGCATTGTCACCACAGCAAATTATTTTAGATGTCTCTTAGGCTTTCAATATTTTCATCAAATCTAAGAGGGTAACAGCTGCTGATTGATAATGTTTTATACAGATATACAAAGGTAATAACAAGAGCTAATATTTTCTGAGTACATACTAGGTGTCATGCAATATTCTGAGATCCTTGTACAAATTAATTACTCTAATCCTCACAGCAGTCCTACAACATAAAATATATGACTGCCTTCATTTTACTTGTGAGGAAACTGAGGCCCAGAGAGGTTAAGTACCTTGTCTCAAGTCACCAACATAGGTGATGAGCAAGAAAGCTTGGGTTTGAATCTAGCTCTGTTACTGACTCTAGAATCTTTTTATCCATGATGTTAATCCAAAAGTAAATTTCAGAGAAAATGTATATAAAAATATAAATTATTTAATAACAAACCACAGTTAGGTTTTCTGTGCAGTTTCTCAATAGAAACAAATGTCCCTCTAGTGTAACTATACAGAAAACTAACAGTAACTTTAATGTCACCAAAGCAAGATGTACAAACCAGAGTTGTGATCCATCACCACATTGGTGACAATCATCCCCTTATAAGGAAATTCCTCTTTTGACATCACTCCATTCTCAGACATATTTAAGGAACATTTGTTTTGTACCATGTATGGTTTACAGTACATCTGCCTTATTGCTCCTCTATTCTGTAAGGCAACAGTGGGAATGTATGAGTATTTGTCTTGGTGGTCAAAAGAGCTAGGTTATTGTCCTGAATGGCACTAACTGGCCATTATTTTTCCACCTATCAATTTAGGATGATGAAATAAATCCTGGATCAATATTCTTCAAGGGCTACATTTGTATGGTCTTATTAATGTTGACATTAATGTTTATCCCTGACCCCAGACAGACTGTGGTAAATGGGTGACTCAATATGTTAAAAAATCAAAGGCACTGGAAATTCCACAGAACCTCAATCCAGGAGTCTTTAGTTTCAGCCTTAAACAACTTTCTATGACCAACTTCTCTAAATGACTCATGGCAATAAAAGGATTCCAATGATAATGATGATATATCACCACAATTTCTTGTGTATGTATTATAAAACTGATATTAATAGACATTATTTCATTTAACCTCACAAGAATATTGAAAGGACATGGGATTATACCCGCTTTACAGATATACTAACCAAAGCTCAGAAAGATGAAATGACTTTCCAAGTTTACATAGCTGGCAAGTGGCAGAACTGTGTTCTTTAATCCCTAAGAGAGATCATGTGATCTTATTCACTGTGCATCTACTACTGAGCCCAGTGCCTAGCATTTAGTGAATGCCTAATTCAATCATTGCTTATTGAATGAAGTAGTAACTCCAAAATCAGTACTCTCACCACTCTACATGCTGTCATTTCCAAGGCCAAATCTCTATCTTTTGCTCCTGATATCATGCTAGGCATTTCATACATGTTATTTCCCATAATTTATTTAGTAAAGCTTCAGGAAAACATAATAATTCTTATTTTAGAAATGAGGAAACTTGGGGATGGGACTATAGCTCTGTGGTAGAGCACTTGCCTAGCATGCATGAGGCACTGGGTTCGATCTTCTGCACCACATATAAATAATAAATGAATAAAATAAAGATCCATCAACAACTAAAAAATATTTAAAAAAGAAATGAGGAAACTAAAGTTTATAGAAGGCAATTAATTAACTCACTCAATTCTACAAATAAACATAACTAGGAAGAAGTAGAATCTGATTTTGAATCCAGATCTGACTGGTTCCAAATCCTGACCTGCTTATGAGATTTTCAAGTTATTTTCAATTATGGATTATTAAAAAAAACTAAAATAAAAGCAGTCCTTGTGAAGCATTACTTGTAAGTGATGGAGCTGCGTTTTTGAGTTCATCCTTCCTTCCCTGTCATCTTCTCTAACCCTATAAATGTGGACACATACACCATTGCGATTGGCCTCTTGGGCTATGGGTTTAGCATCATTTGAAACCCACATTCCAAACACCAGCCAGGTGTCACTTACTTCAAATACATACAGGAGACTCTTGTTCATCAGTCCTTTACACCAATTTCACACTTTTCATATTAACATAAAGGCAAGTACATTCACACTGAAAGATGTGTAATATTATGAATTCAAAGGATAACATTTTTGGACTTCATTGGAAAAGAAATGAAGAAAAACTCCTTTTTAAATTTCCATACACTCTGATTTTGTAAAACTGTCAATGTTGGTTATTTAGGATTGATTGAATGCCTAATTTCAATTGAAATAATATGAAAAGCAAAAGCAGCATTGGGAATTTTGCAGATTTTCACTGATTAGCTTTGTGGGAAGACAGTCTCAGACATGATATACCATCCACAGAGGTTCTTTGGTGTAGCTTGCACTGTGATACTGACATTAGAAAATATAGCTTACAGAGGCATATCATGGTCACACTATATCTGGTCATTCTCCAGTTTGACTGAGTGAAGGCACCTAGAAGCACAATCCCAGGGTCAGTCACACAGTGTAAAATTTCTGAATCCTACACAAATGTCATGGCATTTCAGTTATAAACTCCTTTATATATGTTATTCCCCTTTATTAGAATGTCCTTTCTGGGCTAGAGTTGTAGCTCAGTGGTAGAGCGCTTGCCTAGCATGTGTGAGGCACTGGGTTTGATCCTCAGCACCACATAAAAATAAATAAAATAAAGGTCCATCAACAACTAAAAATATTACTTAGAATTTACTTTCTGTTCCTACCAATTTTGTCTGCAAAATAGATAATTACAGCATTTTTAATGACCTGGCTTTTTCTCTGGAAACCCTCACAGTGTGGCAGCAGAAGTGGTTGTTTTCTACTTCTACTGATGCCCAAGCTCACACACATCTCTCTATTCCTCCACTTATGTGTCTTTTAATTCCACTTAACTGCAAGTTCCCTGAGATAGGAACCATCTTTTGTGAATCTTTGGGCCTTTATGCCTAGGCTTAATGGCACCAGGTAGATGTTCTGTGGAAATACAGTGAATGAATGAATACATGAGGACTCTTGAGACATGGTTTGTCCCTTTTTCCTAGTTTTTAAAGCAGAAAATTCAAAAAGGCATTTCAAAGGCATGTGGTTAATGCTTCTGCCTTGTTAAATCTGTTCACTTCCCATAGAAGGCTATCTTTTTACTTCAGTAATGCACATAACTGACAGCACAAGTTTACCTTTAAAACAGAGTATCTCCATTCCAAATGACAAAACGAGATGGCCAAGAGGAGCAAAGAGTTGCAAAGTAAACTCTGATCCAACGTAAGAGGTAATGGTCAACACCTTACATTTGATCATATGCAATGCTACATTTATTTCTTGTGATAGTCATTGCATTTTTAATCATAAGTTTAGGTAATTGCTCCTCAAGCCATTCATTTCTTTGTGTAGGATATATTCCTTCTCCTTTGTATTTATGCAATAATAGTCTCAAAATATTAAAAGACCTTGATCCTCATCTATCCAAAATAGGTTATAGTATAGCTAGCAGGATCTTTGGTACCATATGATAGACAAAATTTTAAGATGGTCTACAATGGCCTGTACCCCCATATAGTCTCTTTCTCTTGAGTATGGGTAGTATCTAGAAGCTATTTCTAAGCAATAATGTGGCAAAGGTGAAAGAATGTTAGTCCTGTGCTTATGGTACATCATATAGCAAAGGATAATGGATTTTGCAGATATAATTAAGATCATATTAGTTGACTTTTAGTTAATCAAAAGGAATATTCTCTTGGGTGTGTTGAAGCCCTTTAAAAGAGGGTATAGACCTTATTGTCAGTCAGATAATCACAGGCACAGAAATTCTGTCTCTCTTCTTTGCAGACTTTGAAGAATGAAGAAGCATGCTGCCTTGTATTCTATGACCACAGGAAATTCTGCCAACTTAAAGATCTGAATAGACACTTTTAAAGAGAAGACATACAAATGACCAAGAAATATATGAAAAAATACTCAAACTAATTATCAGGGCAATGTAAGTCAAAATCACACTAAGATAATGACTCACATCTGCTAGTATGGCTATTACCATAAACAAAAAACATATAAAATGTTGATGAGGGTGTGGAAAAATGGAACTCTTGTATACTGCTGGAGAAATGGAAATTAGTACAACCATTATGGAAAACAGTAAGGTGGTTCCTCAAAAATCTAAAATTAGAGCTACCATATGATCCAAAAAAATCACTACTAGATATATATCCAAAGAAAGTGAAACCATTATACCAAAGACACATTTGTACTCCCATGTTTATTATAGCACTTTTCACAATAGAAAAAATATGAAATCAACTTAGATTCTCATCAGTGGATAAATGGATAAATAAAATGTGGTATACATACACAATGGCATATTTTTCAGCCACAAAACTAATTAAATCCTGTCATTCGCAACAATATGAATAGAACTGGAGGTCATTACGTAAAGTGAAATAAGCTAAACACTGAAAGACAAATACCACATGTTCTCATTCACTTATTGAAACTAAAAAATCAATCTTGTGGAAGTATAGAATTGAATAGTGTTACTAGAGACTGGTAAGGAGACAGTGAATTTAATAAGGGGCACTGTGTGTGTCAGGTTTTTTTTTTTTGTTTTTGTTTTTTTTTGGTACCGGGGATTGAACTCAGGGGAACTCAACCACTGAGCCACATCCCCAGCCCTATTTTGTGTTTTATGTAGAGACAGGGTCTCACTGAGCTGCTTAGCGCCTCGCCCTTGCTGAGGCTGGCTTTGAACTCGCGATCCTCCTGTCTCAGCCTCCCAAAGTGCTGGGATTACAGGCTTGTGCCACTGCGCCTGGTGTGTATCAGTTTTTAATCACTGATTATTACTTGAAGAAAAAAACTTAGAAGTGGAAACATTTATTTTTGTTCATACTATAAGATATTTCAGTCCATGCTTGACTGGCTCTGTTGCTTTGGGCCTGAGATAAGGCAGAACATCATGATGGAAGAGCATGGTTGAGGAAAGCAGGTCAGCTCATGGCAGCCAGGAAAGAGAGAGGAGAGGGAGAGAGGCCAGGGACAAGATCCAGTCCCCAAGGGCATGCCCCCATTGGCCTATTTCCTCTAACCATGCCCATCTGCCTACAGTTTCTATCACCTCCCTATAGTCCAGTCCAATTATTAATACATGATGGGGTTAGAGTTTTAATGATCAAATCATGTCCTAAAATCCCTACCTTTGAACATTGGTGCATTGGGAATGAAGTTTTTGTCACATGAACTTTGGGGGAAGTCATTCTATGTCCGAAATATAACAGTCATCAAAACAGAGAAGAAAATAATAGTTCTGATTTCTACAGCACAGTAGAATAATTATTGGTTCAAAATAATCTATGATAGATTTGAAAATAATTAAGAGTAATAAATTCCCAGCACATAAATGATTAGCATATGAAGAGATGGAACTGCATATCACCTTCACTTGATTATTACATCTTATATACATAAACTAAACTACCATAATGTAGCCCATAAAGATGTACAAATATTCTGTCTCATCAATGACAAAATAAAATGTGATAGACTATAAGAAAGAATATAAGAAAGGGAAAAAAATGGACACAGTGAATTAATTAAAACAAGACAGAACTTTGCTAACTCTCCATCTATACTGTAGAAAATAATTTTAATTTATGCATAAAAATAAATTCTGCCAACAATCAGAGACAACATGGGAGTGAGTCCTTCCCCTAGGAAGCCTCACGAATGAGAACGCTAGTACCTTGATTGCAGCCTTGCAAGACACTGAGAGGACAGTAAAATCATGCCTGGACATCTGCCTATGGAAACTGTAAGATAAGAAATGATTCCTGTTCTAAGTTGTGAAGTTTATGGTAATTGGCATATAGCAAAAGAAAACTAACACAACATCACATATACATGTAGTCTAATAATAATATCACCTGTTCCTTTGTGTCTTACTTTACATTGGACCCTAACTTTTTCATGTATATAAAAATTATTTTACTTTTCTGGCAGGGCCAGCGTGATATTTATTGAATGAATGTGTTTAGTATATTAATATATGTAATTGATATTAAGTACTACTCTAGCTATCACTAGAAGGTTAAAATATAAATAAAAAAACATATATTTATTGAATCCCACTTAATGCCAGGTATTGTTCCACTTTCTGAGATTTCAAAAATAAACAAACCAAACAAGATACCTGCTCCTAAGTAATTTATACACTAATATTCTTTTTTTTTTTTTTTGGTACCAGGGATTAGTAGAAAGACAGGTTGTGAACAGCTAAATATATAAATGAACAAGAATGAACATATAATGAAAATAAAACAGGATGATGTAGTAGTGAGTGACTAAGAAACACATCCAATTGGAAGGCCAGATAATACTCTGAAGAAGTGATATCTGACTTGGAATCTGAATGACAGGAAAGACTCAGTTGTGTGTGGATCAAAGGGCAACATATTTCAGAAAGAAAAAAGAGCAGTTGCAAAGACTTCAAATGGGAAAGGCATTGGTGTTCTTGTAGAACAGCAAGAAGGCCAATCAGGCTGAAACAGGAAACAAAGGGAAGACAGGAGTGAGATCAGGCAGAGAGGAGGTAGTAAGGGCTCAGATCATAGAGAGCCTCCCAGGCCACAGCCAGGAAGTTGCTTTCACATAATTTTCCAATAAAAGGTTGTACCCCAGATGAATGGCTTTTTCTGATATACATTGTTATGAAATCATTCCATAGCTATAGGTGCATGGATTACAGAGAATAAGAATTAAAGCACAGAGATATTACAGTAGTTCAAGTAAAAGGTAATACAGTATGTCAGGGGAAAGGTATTGTAGTATTTCAAGCAAAAGCAGATTATGATTTAGACTGGAATGAGGGAGGGAACACTGCAAATTGTCATTTAGCTCAATATATATTTTCTGAATAAATACAAATTTGACAATAAGTGAAATGCCATAATTTTCCTTACTTCAATTCTTTATCCATCTTATTTTCTCATGTCAGAAAAGTAGTGTGTTTCTACCCAGATTAGGCTGAAAGAGCAAGGTTAGAGCAGATACACACACACACAGAAAAATATATATATTTATGTTGATATAAATATATCAACAGAAACACCAGAAACAAAAGAAGTCAGACAACCTAGAACATTGTGCCTAATGATATACAAAGGGAAAAGGAGACTGAAGAAGAAATAATGTCAAAATCAAAGGTGAAATGGGATCCTAATTAGAATAAGTTATATTTCATATATGTATAATATGTCGAAATACACTCTATTGTCTTGTGTATCCAAGAAGAACAAATACAAAATTTAAAAACCAAAAAAAAAACAAACAAACGTGGAGAGCCAGATACAGTGGCTCACACCTGTAATCCCAGTAATCAAGAGGCTGAGGCAGGAAGATGTCAAGTTCAAAGCCAGCCTCAGCCACTTAGCAAGGCCTTAAGCAACTTAGAGAGACCCTATTTCAAAATAAGTAATAAAAAGGCTAGGGATATAGCTCAATGGTTAAGCACCCCTAGGTTTAATCCTGATAAAAAACCAAACAAACAAACAAAAAAGAAAACATAGGTGGTCAGACATAGGTATGGAGTCAGGGTATGGAATGAGGTAGAGAAGAGCCAAAATCAAGATCAAATGGGGAATAGGCAAGGAAATGGCCTAGATGATCACTGGAAAATCTAAAATCTTTGAATCTTTTCCACAGTTTCAGGATATGGGGCATGCAGGTGGGTTAGCTGAATTTGAAGAGCTAAGGTCAAAGCAAAGAGGTGTGCATACGTACATATATGCAAATGCATACAAATATTTGTACATATTTATGTGCATATTAAGAAACATAGTAAAGATGTTTATTCATCATTCTTCTTGGGCTTCACATTTTAAAACAAAAATGCTAAAGGTCAAATGTTAATCAACAAAACTGAAACCTGAAAAAACCAGTTTCCCTGGGAAAATCTGTAAGAGTTTCAGCAAACTGAAGAGTATCATTAAATACAGCTTTCTTTGTGTCTGAAGTGTTTGTTTGCCAAAGCGCTCCATTAATTAAAGATATTGTTTGTAATCTTACACCTAACCAGTGTTTGTAATTCCACCTTTAACACTAATGTGAGCCAAAAAAAATGGAAAGAAACCAATGAATTGTGACTTAAAACATCTCAGTAATACATCTGACATATCCAGCTGGGAAACAAAGGGTGGTCTTTGACAGCAATGAAGCACTAGACAAATGCATAGTAATGGAGATAACCATCTCCTCTAGAGGGCTGGGAGCCCAAATGACAGCCTTGCTTTTTCTAAAGAAAAATCAGGACAAAACCCAAGAACACTACCTATTGTCTTTTTCAATAACAAGGATACACAAACACTCCATGCTTGTTATTTTTAGTTTACAATAAACTTTTCATCTCAGAATACACTGATACTCCTCAACTAGCAGGTCTTGAAACTTTATTGTATACTCCATGGGGACTACTTTCATGGTCCTAAGAAATACTTTCTTAAGTTCTGCTATAAATGCTACAAAAAATACCAAGTGAATGCAGGGATATTTTAATTTCACTGTCAAACGTATCAATTTGTATTTTCTCTATGTAATTCTTTACCATGAAGTAACTTTGTATGTGTTCTTTTATTTATTCCCTAGTCCACGCTCCCTCATCCAAAACCAATCCAATAACATTGATTTTTTTCATAATTTCAAATGAGTATAATCATAGGTTATAAAGAAAACCCCACTAAATAAGTCAATACAAATCCACAACCATCTACTGGTGTATTAGAAACAATTATTCAGTCACTTTCATATATGTAGTCTTATTGCAAAAGGTTTATTGACTATTGGAAAGAAATTAGTGGGTCTCATCTGAGTTTAGAAACATGAATTAAGTTATTCTAGGCTAGATATGTGAACTTCCATTTATATTTTGTTTTATCCCAGAAGTCATGTCATTACTGGCTAATAGTTTTTAAAGTGACAGAAAGATTTAATCAATTATTACAGAAATTACATTGTGATTACTCAAATTTAAAATATATGTACAAACAGGCATTTCTAAAGGCATGCTCAACAGGATATGCTTGCAAGAGCTATAAAACTGTTGACTTCTCTGTTTCCTCTTCTATGCTGTGAGCCTCATGAGGGCAAGGATTATCTTTTACCTCCATAACCCCTAGGCCTAGAATAGTAGGTTCAAAAATAAAGTTGTTAAACTAAGGACTATAAGTTCAGGGTCTATGCCTTAGAGTACTTATAATCTATCAGAAAAAACGGGATGCCTACACAAATTGTGGTAAAATAAGGCAGTCAATAACTTGGATCCTATGAATAGAACAAATCACTGCAATAGGCATACATGGAATGACTGGCCACTTTAGGATGATGACATATGTAGAGAAAACCAAGACAAAAATAGAATTGGGACAAATTTTTAAAGGTAGGTAAAAAATGGTTAGAAGAGGCATTCTACACACTGGGAATGTCAGGAACAAAAGCAGAAAAGTAGAAAAGTCTAGTGCAGATTCATAAAAATGACAGATATGCTAAATCTAATTGTACGCAATGTCAGGCACGTGGAGGGAGAAAAGGCTAGAAATGTATCTGAAGGACAGCTTACAGATGCTCCACATATGAAGTAAGAAGTTTGGATATTATGCAGTGGAGAACTTGGTAGAATTTTACACAGGAGCCACTAAGGATTAATAAGCATAAGATCCAAATTAATTAATTCAATAATCTACTTGTGAGACTTATCAGAATTTAATATTATGTCCTAAAGTTTGAGAAAATACAGAAAACTTCAGATGAAACTACATAGGGAAAATAGAAACTTTATACATGGGGCAACTAAAAATAGAGAGCATTGATTAAAGCAGAAATACACCTAGGCATCAGAGTGGATGACAAATCAGATAGCACTAAACAACAATGAGCACCCTTTAAAACTGCTAATGGAAATAACCACAAGATATCAGATAAATGCTGTTTTGAGACATTTAACATTTTGTCAGATACATAAAGGCAGGTTAAGTTTAACTTTCAATTCCAGGGATAAGAAAGTTGAAACACACATGGAAAGAAAATGGGTGTTATGTTAGTTGGACCCAGACTGAACCCTGGCTCCACCACTTATTGACAAACAATGATTACGGTAATGGCCACTTACAGAGCTGTTGTACGTTTAAATGAAACACACACACACACACACACACATATACACAGCCTCTGTGAATTTTTAAGTGCTAGGCTCAGCTCTTCTCAGACCTTTCTGTGTGCCTGAGAATCCCCAGGGAGCATATGAAAATGCACATTCTCAGTTCCCTTGACCCAAAGTTTGATTTTGTATACTTTCAGCAGGGTTCTAGGATTTCCATTTTAAAAATAAATCAATATTTTTTATTCTTTCTAATTAGTTATACATTGCAGTAGAATTACATTTTAATTGTGGTTTTAAAAAATACATAACAACCAGGTGTGGTGGCATATGCCTATAATCCCAGCAACTCAGGAAGTTGAGGCAGGAGATTTGCAAGGCATTGAGGACAGCCTAGGAAATTTAAGGAGATCCTGTCATGAAATTTTTTAAAAAGGGCTGGGTGTATAGCTCAGTGGTAGAGCCCCTCTTGGTTCCATCCCTAGTACTGAAAATAAACATGTAACATAAAATGTACTCTCACAGTTTTTAAGTACACAGTTCAGTAGTGTTCAGTATGTTCACATTATTGTGCACTAGATCTCCAGAATTCAATATGCACTGAACAATTCCTTGTTTCTACCTCACACAACCTCTCATAAAAAACATTTTACTTTATGTTTCTATGAATTTGACCACTCTGGGAAGCTTCCTATAAATAGAATCAATGTTATCATATAACTTGTATATTTTTGTGACTGATTTATTTCACTGGGCAAACTTGTCTTCAAAGTCTACCTATCTTACAGCATGTGTCAGAATTCCATACTTTTTAAGGCTGGATAATATTCTGTTGAATTGATAAACTACATTTTGTTTATCCACTTATTTACAGGTGAACACTGGGTTGTTTCCATCTCTTGGCTATTCTAAATAATAGTGCTCTGAATATGAGAGTGCAGATGTCTCTTCAACACATTGATTTCATTGGATGTATAGCTGGAATATGGATTGTTTAATCATATAGTAGTTCTATTTTTTAATATTTTGAGGATTCTCCATACTGCCATAGTGTTTTCTGCAGTGACTGCACCATTTTGTAACCTCAACAGGGCATACAGATTCCTACTATTTATATTGTAGATAATAATTGAACTCACCATTTCTATTATAACAAAAGCAATTTCTCCATATCCTGGACAACACTTGCCATTTTCTGTTGTTTAATATATACACATCATAATTTTTGAAGCAGTATCTCACTGTGGTTTTGATTTGCATTTCTCTGATGGTATCTCCACTTTAACATGTTCTCATTTAATTCCAAAGTAGAGACACACTCAGAAAACTTGTTATCGGTTAACAGTAGTTGTTGTTTTTCAGTGAGAAACATGAGAAGTTTTGAAGGTGGTCATTGCATTTTCAGAATGGGTACCATAAGTCTATCCTTCCTGCTTTATTTCCATGTAACTAAGAACTTTTATTTCCTACACATCATCTAACAATCGACGCATACATTTTTGTAATTAATGTCCTGTTATGAAGCTCCTGGCATGATGCAAATGCAAATTCAATTCTCCCATGAGTGACATCTACCATTGTATGTTCATCAGTGCTGTAGCCACAGGTATGTATGTAAAGAATAACTTGAAGGTCCATATTCTTATTCATAAGATTCTATCTATAATACCAATATTTCCTGACAAAGAAAATATTTCACTGTTTACTTTTTTTCTTTTGGCCACTGCACTATTTTTAATTCTTTTGCACTCTGAACCCACCAAACTTTAATTCCGTATAATTTATATGTTACCTCTAGTTTTAATATTGAAGTTGGAGTGTCAATCCAATTCATAATACATTCTTTACCTAATGCATTCACAGACTTTCTCCCTTTGGGTATAAGATCACTTGTTCTTTCCACAAAGATTCATGTTAATAACTCATAAACTAGAAGGGGGTTATCCTGAAAATTGAAGAACAGCATTATGATCTTCATTAAAATGTATAATTAGAGCAAATACAAATATTTTTAAGACAGGCAGCTGAGCTATTAAGATACGCCATGTGATTTCTTTGAGCTCCTAGCTGAGATCTATCTTGAATAAATTTAATAAATCTACATTGGCACAATGAGGAAAAAAAATCTGCATTTAGGCCAGGTGTGGTGGTGTATGCCTGTAATCCACCAGCTCGGGAGGCTGAGGCAGAAGGATTGCAAGTTCAAGGCCAGCCTCAGCAACTTAGCAAGGCCCTGAGTAACTTAGCAAGACCCTCAGCAACTTAGAAAGACCCTGTCTCAAAATTAAAAAAAAAAAAACAGGCTAGGGATATGGCTCAGTGGTAAAGCACCTCTGGGTTCAATCCAAGCACAAAAATATATAAAAGCTAGATTTACAAAATACTTTTCAACACCTCTTATGTGCTGTCACTTAGTTGTAGATTCAAAGATCAGTCATTTTAGTCACCTACTTTCTGTAAAAGGAATCCCTTTGATCTAAAGTACTTTCAAGGCTGAACTTAAAGTCACATCCCATGCTATAAATAAATTGGTAGAGTGATCAACTCACTATTTTTTTGAATATTCACTTAGCCCCTACAATGTTCTGGGTACTGTGCACATAAGCTGGGGACAGAATAGTGTTTTGTGCTGAAGAATGGTATTTGATCATTGAAGAACCATGCTTCACCTAATTGAGGGACACCTATTTGCCAGTCTAAATATTGCCAAATTAAACTTATTCAGCTAAACTTAAACTATATATTACATCTTTGCCTTCTTAATATTGGTCTACTTACGCTCAACTCTTTCTTTTGAGTTATTCATACAGACCACCCATTTGCCTTTGGTGGTAATATCCATAGCTTTATGTTCTGATCTTCAATTGGTAATTGTTTTTCATTCTATAGGATTTAAACCCATTCTGTTGAAAGTAGCTCTGAGTACATTAAAGCAGTATGCCATATCTAAGTTAAAATATTTTATGAATCTAGAGATAGAAATATTTAAAATAGTAAAAACTATATTATGATGTCAAATAGATTGGTGAGAAAGCCAAGAGAAGTTAACATAAAAAAGGATTTAAATAAAGACCATTCATTTAAGGTCCCAGATACAGCTTCCTACAGCCTATACCCCCCAAAAAAAGATAGTTCTAAATTACAAATTCATAATTAAGACAATATATTAAGAAAGATTTGGCTATAATTCAAATGGATATTTTCCCAGGTAGGTGATCTTAAATTTCACTATTTAGCTTTAAAATGTTCTGGCAGCATAGAATGAAATATGTGTTTCTTTTTGAAGAAGTATGAGGATGGTCCCCTGGGGTCAAAGTTCCTAGAAGTAGAGTAGGGAAAAAGTTCAGGCTGCTGGTAACCATGCTGTGAAGAGAATTTTAGGTCTCAGTGTTGTCAAAAGCCACTCCATAAATCAGTAACTTACCCAATGTTTAAAGGCAAGAAATTATTCTGAAATAGGAAGAGCTCTTTTTCCATTTGAAAAGGCAGTAATACTTCATCATCAGCCTTCGTTAATTCCCTCTCTGGCATCCTAGCTCTCCAAAGAGTTAGTGGATGTGAATCAAGGTCTAGGATTTGTTTTTGTTGGTGATATCTTCAGTAATAGAATAAACACAGAGTATGCCAGTTACTGCTATTTCTCTTTAGTTAGTACCCGGCACCCTGGTGTTTCAATGAGAAACCAAAAAGCATTATCATTTTGCAACAGAAATTTAAAAATCAAGAAGCAAGAAATGTGTTCGAATTTAAATTTCACATTAATTTGCTTCTGACGCTGGGAAAGCACTTGACTAATGACTCTGTGTTTTCAGCTGAAGTACTTTGACATAATCTTATTCATGATTGAAGGAAAAAACCTATCCACCAATAGGTTCTGGTTGTCTATGTACTTCAAGGCTCAGAGAGAATCTAGAGTATCAGAATGGTTAAGACAGGAGGCACCATGGCCTATCTTTGCAGAAGGACTTTGAAAGCACAGTGAATGCAGCCTGTAATGATGCTAAGGAGTAGATGGCTGGGTGGAACTAGTAATTTGTAAATGGCAGTGTGCTTGCCTTTGCCCTTTGCTGTTACACCTGCATGAAATACCACACATCCATTGGATTCAATCATCCAAGGTTACTCTTCTTTCAAGTACAACCTGTTCCACAAATTCCTCTTCAATTATTCTGTCTTTTGGGCTACTACATCGCTCTAAAGTATTACAGATTTGATTTATGCTACACATATCATTTGACTCTTAGCAGGGTCTTCCACTAATGGTCATCTTCTGTGTATGTCCTCTCCCACATGGACAGTAAGCCTTTTAAATGAAATGATCCCCTTTATAACATCCTTAATAAGTGGCTGTAATTCTCTGATTAAGCACCTCAAGTGACATGAAACTCAATACTAGCTGATAGAATAAAAACAACTTTAATTGGTGACGCCACTGCCACCACCAAACATACTTCTCCTTAGACCAAGTAAAATCTGTCTTCCAATAATACGCATCCATTGGTATCTGAGTTGGACTAACCCCTGGAGTTATACAGGCTACATGGGCACAGCTTTGATGCCATGGAACATGTCTTCATATGCCTAAGCAACAGCCATGACTTCCTTTGTGATATCCTTACTTCTTCATCCAAACATTTGCAACTCTCTTGAGGGTTCCATACAGGCCACAATTTTCACACTTCTCACCTTCATTCTTGTGGCTTTAAGAAGGACTGGGACTGAATATTACCCCACATTTTCTTTGTTTCTGCAGGTATACTACCCAGAATTAAGTTTATCATGCCAATTGATTTGTTCATTTATTCATAGATGTACTCATTTAACCAATATTTATTATCAGCTCCTTGCCTAGCATAGTAATATGCATAGAAGATATAGCAATAAGAGAGAGAGACAGAGATGATTCCTGAAAAGGAGATAAACATTTGACTGTGATTTAATAAATAATTATTCAACAGCAGTGTCAATTTTCTATGATGTGTAAAAATTACCACAAATTTAGATGCTTATAACCACACTCACTTATTGTCTCAGTTTTCAGGAGTCTGAGCACAGCTTACCTGAGCTTTCTGCACAGGGTCTCTCAAACATTTGCAATCAAGGTGCTGACCAGGGATGGGATCTCATAGGAAAGCTTGACTGAGGGAAAATCTACTTCCAAAGTAGATTCAGGTTAATGAAAGAATTAATTTTCTTGCAGCTAGCCATAGAATTCTTTACAGCTTGGTTCTTCAAAGCCAGAAACAGAGACTTGAATGATGGTTGATTATGCAATCATGTACACATAATCATAAACCATCTGTCACCTTTGTCATATTTTATTGGTTAGAAGCAATTCATAGTGCATACCCATATTCAAGGAGTGTATATGTGTGTGTATATATACACTCATATGTATACAAACACAGAATATATACATATATATGTATGCATGTGTGTGTATATCTCACAAGCTATAGGAGAGCAGGTCCTTTTGCCCACCATCTACCTCTTTCCCAATCCAGCATCTGCCTCTGACCATTACTAGCAAGGATATATGTGGTTCAGAATGTCTAGACCATAATATCTGGAGTCAAGAAAGGCAGCACTGAGGACATAACACTTAAGTTGAGGCCATGGATCTAAGTGAGCAATTGACCAGTTGAAGGGATTGCTGAGTAATAAGGAAGGACAGAGCTTTAAAGAGGGAGACAGAAAAAATGGTGTGAAGGTCTGCAGTGGGAAGACCTTGATGCCCATGGTACAAGAAGTAAGGAGAGAAGACATTTGAGAAATATCTGGGGATCCTATGATCAAAGACCAAGTTTGGGAGAGCTTCCTCTTTATTTCCTCCATATCCTCAGCAATGTGAAAGAATTTGGAAGAAATAAAAATAATGTGCAAGACTCACTCAAGTTTTTTGTGTGATTACACACAGGATATTGAAGGTCATGAAAACTAACAAAGAATTGGAATGAAATGAAAATCTTCCAGGGTATTAAATTGCTGAACAAGCCAGCCTTGCCCATGAAAACCAATTTTAACCCCTCTCTGTGTAGGCCTTGAGGCATGTTCTAAGTCAGTAAATATACAAGAAGTTGCTAAAGGACTAATGGAATGGAAAGCCCCTGGAGCATCATTAGAAAATTTGACAGAAAAGTCATTCTACAGGAGTCAATACAGGCAGGACAGCATCATTATTAGGCCATTCTGGTTCTTATGAGAACTGAAATCCTTGCATATTCTAGTGTAGTACAATAATATTCTTGTGAACACAAGCTCACAGGCTTATGCTTGCTTGGCATTGCTACCAATTACTGTAATATTATAAGTATCTGGGAAGGTTACCTTCTTTAGATGAGCCCAGAGCAGTGAGGAAGGGGACAGCTTTCCAGTCAGCTAGAGTAGATGAATCAACCCTGGTGATAGATGTCACAGTCCTTACATCTGAAGCTCTGTGAGTAGAATATTGGCTGATGTTTTGTCAACTCACAAATTAGGAGAGCAAAAATTTCATGTTATTTCCATTGCAACACAACGATTTCTTATGAGTCTCCATTGAACAACCACTCAGACATTGGGATAGAGTATCAAATATTATAGAATTTTCCAACCCTATTGACCAAAATATCTATCATAGAGAACTTAGTGGCCTAAAAGTAGAAGCTAGATTCAATGATCTCATAGAATTTCTACTTCTGGGATCATAAGTCAATATATTTCAAGGTGGCTATATATTTAGGAGGGACATTGTTCTGACCAGATTTCACTGCTAATATAACAATAGTAAAAAATAACAAAATAAGATGAAATGTTTAAAACCAACTGATCCCTTCAATTATTTTAAAAGGGCATTTCTAACTTGGAATAGTCTCAGAATCAGCTTTGGACCCAAAGGAGAGACACTTTGGATGCAAAAAGTAGAAAAGGGCAGATATTGGCTAGTGGCCAAATTAAAAACCCAAGGGCAATGGTATACACTTAATGAGGGGTCACTTAATCCAATATTCTAACCAGTGCTAGTGTGAGCAGAGAAGAGCCCAGGGAGATCATAAAACATGTTAACACTGGAATAAATAATTGGAAAATTCCTAGGATCCTCCAGGGTCTAAATTCAAAGTTATGTCCAAGGAGAATCAGCATTCTCCATCTGCATTCTGCACTTCCTCAAACAGAGATAAGCAAACAGTGGAAGCCAATTGAATCCCAAGTTAGGGTGGAAGAAAGCAGAAACAGGGGATATTACTGGTTGCAGATAAAAAGTGTTGCAATATGTTAAGACAAAGGGGCACAGGAGGGCTTCCTGACAGACTCACTGGGAAAATGAGAATCTTTCTGTTTATAAATCAACATAAGCATTCTAATTATATGCACTCATTCAAACATAGGAAAGTATGTTGGCATTAATAATGAGGGTGTTTTGTTGGCTATAATATTTTTTAAAAACTGAATGACTATGGCTATGTTCAAAAGTAAATGACCATCATTTTCCATCCATTTCTTGCATTAATATGTAAATGAAATAGCTTGTCTATGGTATTGGAAAAAAGTTGATTAGTTTGCCTTACGGGATTTCCCATAATGGAATAAGTTCACACGAACCTAGCTGCTCAAGCTACTTAGGACTACCTACTTTGAGGCAAGGGGAAGGGTCAATGGGTAGCTCTTCTTCTTGGAGGCAATGGTTCAACAGAAAGGAACTTGCTTTACTCTTTTTAGCTTTCATGATTTTTCCAACAAAACTTGCTTCTTCAGACACTTCTATACACAGCAGCAGCAGCAATGTCCTAAGTGTCTATTCATGACAAAGAGGTAGAAGGACCTGCCTAGAATAACAAGCTTATAAACGTCAAGTTTGGAAGTTAAAACTGTCTATGACTTGAGAGTAATGTTTCTGCTATTAAACACAATCTCCTCAAATGGGCATAACTGGATGAACACATATTTAGCAGGCACATAGGCACATATGTGTACATACAAACACACATATTTGCATCTCATACTGAGTTGCCTCAGGACATAAACTGAAGCTCACTGGTTAGCTAAAAAGAAAATAAATGTCAGATCATCTTAATACATTCAGGAAGCAAAATGTAGAAAGGATATCATTCAAGAATAAAAGTGATAATGCAGACAGGAAGCCATATGTTAATTACAGCTGACATAGTCGATGGAGCATCAAGAACTTGTGGGTGTGACCTTATTTTCTTGTCTCTAAAATTGCTATTCAATTAGGATAATGACTCCTCAAATGCTATCCAGAGGGGTCTTCCAGGGGACCAAAGTTAGTCTAAAAGGTACATGACACAAAGGTAGAAAGTAACTTGTCATAGGTCATCCCTTACATCAAGAACCATAATAGCAGGTAGAGGTCAGTGTCTTAGAGGCCAGTGTTCATCCCACCTAATAGACAATGCTGTCTTCTATAAAAATCCAAAAAGAGACAGGACAATAAGTACACAAGTAAGAGAAAAGGCATTAGGTGAATGTGCATAGCCTCCTAAAGAAAGGAAACTTTAAGAACTGTATTTTCTTGAGTATGGAAACGATGAACAAATGAGAAGCATGAGCAGAAGGGGAAGTAGACCCCTGGGGAAAGAGGGATGTGATTGCCATCTCTGACATGATCTGACTCTCTGGAGTCAAGGGCAGGGAGGGTGAAGGGAAGAGACCATCTGCTCCACCCTCAAAACATCTGTTATAAAATAAGACTGATGGCATGTGTCATGTCAGGAGGATCTTGTGAAAGAAACTGCTGAGCCGTACATGATCTGAGCTAATGGAGAAGTCCCCAAGGTTTGAAGACCTAGATTCTAATCCCAATTCAACTGCCAATTTACTATGGAACACTAGGAAACTGCTTAACCCTATTCTGTCTCAAGTTCTCCATTGGCAATGTGGTGGTAAAATAAACACACTGGGGGATACTCCAAAATCACATTCTCATATTCTTGATAGGTACAATATATCTACAAAATCCTAAGGTACTTCTTCCCCTTCCAGTTCAAAGTGGTCCCTCCATTTTGGTCCAAAGAAGAGAAAACTAAACTCTTATTTTGTGTCACCTTTCAGAGAAAAAATGCAATAAATCAGTCCTTTATCAAAAGAGAAAAAATTAAGGAACTAAGAGACATTCACAAACATAATTGGATAACGTGTTTATCCTTACCTTGGGAGAAACTATCCATTTTGTTAAATTTTTTATCACATATTAAATATTCCCTGATAAAATATAGAGAAAGAGTCCATGTTGCAGGTTATACAAGTATGATAGACTACCAGTTCTTCCAGCTGTAAATTCCTTTGGAAAAAATTTTAAAAATTAGTTTCCCCTGGATTTTTCATGCTAACAAATTGCTCTACTCAGATTGGACATATTTTTAAATGAGCTCATGATAAAATAAAGTCAAATGAATTGACTAAACATTTACTAAGTATTTTTAGTTGCAGGCAGCCAACCCTAGAGTAACTGGCAGTCTTATGAAAAAAACTGCTCATCATTATCATTTCCAGAACAAAGAAAGAAATTAAAGGCACATTAGTTTGTTTCAAATCTTACCTCTGATTAGCCCTAACTATCCTACTTGCCAGTATGAAACAAATTTGTCTAAAGCAAAGAATAATTTTTCTATCAATAGCTACTTACTCATGGATCAGAGGTGGATACAGGAAGAGAGTCTATTTAGGAAGAGTTGGAATTGTTTTGATTGTTTTGTTTATAACTAGAAAACAACATCAAGTTTAGAGGTCACAGCATCCCAGATACCACCCTTAAGTTCATACCTTTTAGTTAACTGTTGTTCTCTGTAAGCAACAAATTTTAAAATGCAAACATCCCTATGAGGAAAAACACATTAAACTAAAATCATTTCAGTATGAGTTATTTTATTGGATGGCTTTGTCACCCAAGTAAGCCTGGAGGAGCAGGATTTGAATGCATTGCACTTATAAGTGAGCCTGCACCAAAAAGGAGAGGATGCACAATTTTTTAAGAAAGCAGGCTATGAGAATGCCCCAGATGTTGCTTCGTATCTTTGCTGTTTGTTTGATGTCAGCAATGAGAAGCTTGGTAAGATAACAATTCATTAGGTGTTATTACCCTTAGGAGTTATGGTAGATGAAGTTGAGATACAAATGAGGGAATTTTACTCTAAATCTACTTCCATATTCTTGCAGCATTATTCAAAAAAGCCAAGATACAGAATCAACCTATGAGTCTATCAGTGAACAAATGGATAAAGAAAATGTGACATTCACTCAGGAGAATATTATTATATATAATGTTATCAGGTCTAAGAAAGCATGAAATTCCATCATTTGCAACAACATGGGAAGAAACTAAGTTAAATAATCCATAAAAAGAAGGACAAAGGGGCTGGGATTGTAGCTCAGCGGTAGAGCGCTTGCCTTGCATGCGTGAGGCCCTGGGTTCGATCCTCAGCACCACATACAAAGCAATAAAATAAAGACATTGTGTCCATCAACAACTAAAAAAATATTTTAAAAAAAGGACAAAAACCACATGTTCTCACTTAAATGTGGAATCTAAAAAAAATTGAATTCAATAGAAGCCGAGAGAAAAATTGTGGTTATCAGGGGCTGGGGCAGGGGGAATGAGGAGATGTTGGTGAAAGGGTGCAAACTTTAAATTACATCAGATGAAAAATTTCTGGAGCTCTATTGTACAGTATAGTGACTATAGTTAAAAATAATGTGTAACTAAAAATTTCTAGGGAGATCTTAGGTATCATCACAAGAAAAAAGATAACTACATAAAGTGATGGATATGTTAATCAGCTTGATTGTGGTAATTATTTCATAATGTGTATGTATATCAAAACATAGTGTATATTATAAACATCTACAATTATTCACAATTACACTTCAATAAAGTTGGGGAAAAAGAAGCATATAATACTGTAGAGAAAATAATGTTATTCTAGAGTAGTATT
>PVHX01024694.1:0-23575 GCA_004024805.1 Geosciurus inauris | reverse complement strand
AAAAAAAAAAAAAAAAAAAAAAAAAAAAAAAAAAAAAAAAATCTGAATCTGTCATTTCTAATAAGACAGCCTCCAAATTCATTCCTTCTCTCTCTCTCTTTTTTTTTTTTGGTACCTAAGATTGAACTCAGGGCACTCGACCACTGAGCCACATCCCCAGCCCGATTTTGTGTTTTATTTAGATTCAGAGCCTCATTAAATTGCTGGGGCTGGATTTGAACTCATGATCCTCCTGCTTCAGCCTCCAGAGCTGCTGGGATTATAGGCATGTGCCACTGTGCCTGGCTCCAAATTTATTTTAAAGGCAGTTCTTAGTTCAGCACAGTCCTGGTATTATCATTTTATTCACGACATTTATTTGTAATTTTATTTTATTCACAATATTCTATATAAATCTTGATGAAGATTTGTATGCATTATATAAAATCATGGGCCTCATCTCTAAATTCTGGCTCAAAACAATTGAAGATGATATAAACTTGCATGTAAACAAATGCATAGATCTCACTGTGCATTGTAGAATATTTTGTAAAGAAGAGGCATGCAATATATATTTTAGAAACATACTTACTAATTTAAGTTTAAATCTTTTTTTTTTGGTAAAAACATAGGGGTGCTTAACCACTGAGCCACATCCCCAGCCCTTTTCATATTTTATTAAGAAACAGGGTCTCACTGAGTTGCTTAGGGCCTTGCTAAGTTATTGAGGCTGGCTTTGAACTTGTGAGCCTCCTGCGTCAGCCTCCTGAGCCATTGGGATTATAAGCATGTGCAGCTGCTCCCAGTGAGTTTAAATCTTTATGATACTTGCCCTACTTTTCTTGCCATTCAAATCTTTCTTGAACAGGACGATAATCAAAGTTGAGAAGTGGAGTTGGGAGAGAGAGGTGATCATCAACTGTTGTTATTGATTAGTTGTTGAAACAAATAGTTTATTGATAAGACTGAGGTAGTTTTCCCAAGAATTAAAAATCATTTATATGCCAGGTGTGGTTGCAAGGGCCTATAGTCTCAGTTATTCAGGAAGTTGAGGTGGGAGGATTGCTTGAGCCCTGGAGTTCAAGGTCAACCTGAGCAACATAGTGAGACCTGAGACCTGTCCCTACTCCTCCAGAAGAAGTCCATTAAACGCTAGTATACTGGGGGCACAGTAGTCCCTGAGTACTTACCAATGCTAATTTTTGTATGGATTGTGTGTGTGCGCAGACATTATATTTAAAACACCATAGAAAATGTCTTTGCTTCAGAAGGATTAGTCAATAATATTCTCAGGATTAGTATAACTGTGGTTATTCTACAAGTGACTTGATTCTTCATTAAAGGCAATTTTACCTTTATTCTACTAAATAAACAAACATTTATTTAGTGATGCTGGGGATCAAACACATGCACTCTGCTGCTGAGCCACATCCTCAGCCCCTGGAAACTTTTATTTTTAATCATTGTTTCTCAAGCTTTACTAAGATGAAAAAATCTAGGTTCTTCCTTGATCTTCCCCTTTTGCATCTGCAAGCATCATAGAGGCAGTCTCCTTGGTCATCATAATGATTTTTAAGGGAGAGGTGATTTCTGCTCTTACGACATGGCCAATCTATTGCCAGCTGGGTTATGATAGGCTGATTTCTCATTGTCCTGGTTGGAAGCACTTATATTTCTGAGAGCACTTTTTTTTTTTTTAAAGGAAATCATGGCAGGCAAAGGGTGTTGAACTCTGGGAGAGCCCAGGGATCAGAGAAATTAAGAAAGAGATCGCCACACAGAATTCACATGCTGTCTTGTGAAAAACACATATTGTAAATCGATATCCTCTGTATTCCAACTGCCACAAATATAGGAGCAATATTTTTCTGGGGGAAAGAACACCTTGAAAATGTCAGTATCAATACAAAGCCTGGGTCTTTGGGAGTCTCTGATGCCTGTAGGGCTTTTTTTTTTTTTGGCACCAAGGATTGAACTCAGGGGCACTCGACCACTGAGCCACATCCCTAGTCCTATTTTTGTTTTATGTAGAGACAGGGTCTCACCAAGTTGCTTAGCTCCTCGCCATTGCTGAGGCTGGCTTTGAACTCACAATTCTCCTGTCTCAGCCTCCCAAAGTGCTGGGATTACAGGCGTGCGCCACTACGCCCGGCTGAGTTGTCTTTTTTACTGTCAGCCAAGCCAGGAAAACTGTGTGGCTTCCAGTTGGCTGGCTTCTGCCTCCCACCTGCATAGGAAATAAGCGAAATGATGTAAAAAGCAAAAATGAATTTGATGCAGTTCAATTAAACTGGGAAGCAGCAGCTAGGTTCTCTCTCTGGGGGTCCTATAAGAAGCAGTTTCAATTTGCAGAAACAAAAGCCAGGTGATATCCATGTGTCGATTTAGCCAGGCTGGGCTAGCCAGAGAACATATCAGGGGAGCCCCCTTGGCTAGTCCTCAGTGGGAAGGACTTCCGGAGCTCTTGGTTTTGTTGGTTGGTTCTCAGCACACATTCCGCTGTGTTACAAAGTTGAAGGTGCAACTTGTGGTCTCCTTCGTCCTCTTCCCTTTCCCTTTCTTCTCTCCCTTCTTTCCTGCAATCCAACAGATGAGCTTGTGCAATGTACCTGGCACTGAGTATACAGCGGTGAACTTGACCTTGTCCCTGCGTTTTTCATGCATTTTTATAAGTGGGAAGGGACAGATGTTCGACAAATGAGCACATAAAAATAGAATTCCAAATTGCAGTAAGTGCTGAGGGGAAAAGATGATGTTATGGGGGGAACAATTGATAGGTATGTGGGTGGGGGGCGGGGCCACGTGAAGGAAAAGAACTTGAGGAAATCCCATGCAGGTGAACCTGCTGAGAAGGCAGAAGAAATGTGAGAACAGACACCCATCTCGTGGGAAGGTCTTGAGACTGAGGGTCTGAGTAAACTTGATTCATCTGAGAAAACCCAAACCTGAGTGTGATTAATGCTTTGTTAGCAAAGAAAGGTAGCTAGTGGGCCATGGCGCTGAAGCGAAGTCAAGGGCCAGATGGCTCTTTGCTAAAGGTAAAAATATAAAATGTCTGTTGAGAAACAAAACCTGTAAAAGGAATAAAACTAAAATTTAACTGAGGAGGTGGGACTGTACCTGAATGACACATTACCCTACAGGTGGTAATGGGTTCCCTTGTAATCATTTGGGGAAACAGGTGGCCATTTTGCAATATCAGCAACACTGAGCCTGTGACATGGCAAAACAAAGGTATTCATTCGCCTTTTAATTAATTAATTAATTAATAATTACTTTTTGGTATTGGGGATTGAACCCAGGCACGTTTTACCAGTTAACCCCCAGTCCTTTTTTTAAGGTAGCAGTTAGTAACGAGCAGTGAAATGTGAACCAATAACACAGCCGGGTCAAAGGTTTCTTTGAAATTGCCTTTAATGAACAATCAAGTCACTTGTAGAATAACAACAGGTGTACTAACCCTGAGAATAAACAAGGAGAAACAAAAGGAGCCAGTTAAGAAATGTGTCAAGGGCTGGGCTTGTGGCTCAGTGGTAGTGTGCTCGCCTTGCACGTGTGAGGCACGGGTTCGATCCTCAGCACCACATAAAAATAAATAAAGCTATTGTGTCCACCTACAACTAAAAGAAATGTGTCAAGAAATGTGTCAAATGAGGTTAATTCCTGACAAGGTCTACTGAGGTCACTGTAAAGTTAGGACCTCTGGCCACAGGTTTTTCGAGGTATTTCAGAAGGGAAATTTCATTAATAGTGCAGGAGCGGGGCTGGGATTGTAGCTCAGCGGTAGAGTGCTTGCCTTGCAGGTGTGAGGCCCTGGGTTCGATCCTCAGCACCACATACAAAGCAATAAAATAAAGACATTGTGTCCATCTACAACTAAAAAAAAATTAAAAAAAAAAAAATAGTGCAGGAGCACCAGGCACAGTGGTGCACACCTGTGATCCCAGCGGCTTAGGAGGCTGAGGCAGGAGAATTGCAAGTTCAAAGCCAGCCTCAGCAACTTAGTGAGGCCCTGAGCAAGTTTAGCAAGAGCCTGTCTCAAAATAAAAAATAAAAAGGGCTGGGAATGTGGCTCAATGGTTAAGTGCCCTGGGTTCAATCCCTGGTACCAACCTGCCCCCCCGTCCCCCACCATAGTGCAAGAGCACTAAGATGAAGACTGCATGGTCATTATCATAGGATTGACTTGTAGATGAACTTTCTTGAATAGGATGGTTGCCATGACAGTTGTGAAGAGGACCGACCAGGGTCAAAAACTCCCCCTCCCGCTGGGTTCCATCTGTGGTGGCTTGGTGGCACACTCCTGTAATCTAGCGGCTCGGGAGGCTGAGACAGGAGAATTACAAAAGCCAGCCTCAAAAGCGAGGTGCTAAGCAACTCAGTGAGACCCTGTCTCTAAATAAAACACAAAATAGGGCTGGGGATGTGGCTCAGTGGTGGAGTACCCCTGGGTTCAATTCCCAGTACCAAAAATGAACAAACAACCCCCCACGTCCCAATCAGAAGGAGGAGTTAAATACTTGATTGGTAAAGACTGCTGAAGGTGGGACCCAGTTCTCCTGGTAAACATCAAAGAGTAATAAATGTGGAAGCAGCAGTTTCCCTTGTTCTCTGCTTGCAGATTACCTGCTGTTCTTTGCTTGAGCCTTACTTTACCTTGACTTATAATGAAATTCTTGTGCTTGGCTTTTCATTTCTGACTTTAAATTTTCTTTTGTGGAGCAGAGCAACTGAGGCTTGGAACTTCAGTTCCCTACTCTCCTGTGACTTTTTAAAAATTTTTCAGACATGGTCTCAATAAGTTGCTGAGGCTGGCCTCAAATTCACAATCCTCCTGCCTTAGCCTCCAGAGTCACTGGGACTACAGACTTGCACCACAGCACCATCTCATTCACCCTTTAAAAGCAATTCTTTGAACCCTAAAGGGGCGCACCAGGAGAAAGATAAAGCAGATTAATGGTTGGCCTATAACATTTTAGCCTAATGTGTTCATTCAGAATGCATGCCGGTGGCTCAGAGTAAAAGGTTGTGCCCTTTTGAATGGAGGCTTGCTATTTGTTTGACAGAAGGTAATAAATAAAACCACCAGTGTCCCAGAACTCTTGGGAAGCTTTGCAAGGGTGATAGTAAAAATGGCAAACTAAGCCTGAGATAAAAACATGCTGGTGAGGGAGCTGGTGAAGGGAAATTCAGAGTAATACCTATCATTCTGTTGGATTTGTCCATATTGGTGAGTTTTCTGGACAAAATTGTGGGTCTCATATTTTTTAAAAAATAATTTTTATTAGTGTATTTATTATACAGAATAAGGAGTTTCACTGTGGCATGTTTGTACATGCAAACAGCATACCTTCCTGTGGCTCCCACGCAGAGCCTCTCACTGATTGCTGTTGCCCTCCAGCAACTCTAACTTGAAGCACAGTGGTATTGAAGGGGTAGGGAGAACTTCTATTTATTGATTAAAGAATGTCATATGTCTTTTTTTTTTGTGTGGTGATACTAAGAAACTTTTTATCTTTGAAATTAAATACATTAAGCCGGGGGCAGTGGCGCATACCCATAATCCCAGCACTTTGGGAGGCTGAGACAGGAGAATTGCAAGTTCAAAGCCAGCCTCAGCAACCGCGAGGCACTAAGCAACTCAGTGAGACCCTGTGTCTACATAAAACACAAAATAGGGCTGGGGATGTGGCTCAGTGGTCGAGTGCCCCTGAGTTCAATCCCCTGTACCAAAAAAAAAGAAAAGAAAGAAATTAAATATATTAAATATGTTTTACTTCTCGTGAAAAATGTGTTTTTTCATTGTGGCAAATGTATATAATATAAAAATTAACATTTTAGGGGGCTGGGGATGTGGCTCAGCGGTAGAGCACTTGCCTAGCACGTCAGAGACCCTGCATTTGATTCCTAGCTGCATGCGCATGTGCACCCCCCTCACCCGCTTTAACTGTACAGTTCAATGGTATGAATGAAGTCCATTCGGTATATTCACCTTGTGCTTCCATCTCCAGAATCTTTTCATCTTCCTCAACAGAAACTTATGCACTAAACAACAAACTTTGTATTCCCCTCCCCCAAACCCCAAGCAACCACCATTCTGTAACAGAACCCCTTCGAAATTAATAGCCCCAAACTCCCCAATTTCCTAATTGTTTTTCTGAAGCCTCATTCTGAAAATGGAAACTGGCCCCAAAGCCTGGGAAGTTTCCAGGAAGGGTTGGAAAATGGAATTGTGATGTATTCTGAAACTAGCACAGCCTAGCTAAATCTATGTAAGGATAGTTCCTCTTTGTGTTCTACAGACCTCTTTCCTCTTACAAAAGCTGTTCGCACCCCTGAGCCCTCCAGAGATGAAGATTCAAGACAAAACAAACTTCATAAACTAGTTTTCTTTCACCAACTCTGTCTCCCCTGCTTTGAACAGTGAGCAGAAGAATTTTGATTCATGTAACAAATTTACTTGGGGCTCTATGCATTTGAAAACTCCAGGTATCTCATATATGTGGAGTCATATAATATTTGTCTTTTTGTGTCTGGCTTATTCCACTTAGCCTAATGTCTTCAAGATTCATTCATGTTATAGCATGTGTTGGGGTGTCCTTAATTTTTAAGGCTGAACAGCATCCCATTGAATGTATAAATGTGTGTGTGCTACATTTTGTTTATCTATTTGTTGTTGAACATTTGGATTGTAGGAAGTGCCTTTTAAGGGCACATCTATGTTTAAAATGTGGAGCAGAGACAGGACCCTTGTATTTTCTTACATTATCTTACGGTGTTAGCTTTGTGTTTTAGTGACTGAAATGCAAGACATGAACAACTTAGGGGAGGAACATTTTATTCTGGCTCATGGTTTCAGAGGTCTCAGTCCATGGTCAGCTGATTCCATTGCTCTGGACCAGAGCTGAGGCGGAACAGCATGGGAAAAGGACATAGGGGAGGAAAGATGCTCAGCTCATGGCAGCCAGGAAGCAGGAAGGACCCACAGGGAAGATGCACACTTTTAGGGCATTCCCCCTGTGACCCACTTCCTCCACTCATGCCCCCCCTGCCTACAACAGTTATCCTTTCAAATTATTGCTCCATCAAATGTATTAGTCCACTGATTAGGTTACAACTTTCATAATTTTCACATTCTGCAATACCACAGAACTTTTGGTGGGACACCCCATATCCAAACCATAACACTTACCCTTTTCTTTATCTATCGTTTTCTTCATTCCTTCTCTCTCTTTCCTCCTCCTTGGGTAAAAGGAGGATGAATTTTTTTTGTTTTTTTTTTTGTAACGGGGATTGAACCCAGGGGGCACTTAACCACTGAGTCACATCCCCAGCCCTTTCTATTTTTTATTTGAGACAGGATCTCACTGAGTTGTTTAGCATCTTGCTAAGTTGCTAAGGCTGCCTTTGAACTGGTGATCCTCCTGTCTCAGCCTCCCGAAATGCTGGGATTACAGGCCTCCACCACTGCACCTGGCTTCTCCCTCCATGTCTTTTCATTGCTTTAACTCGTTTCTTTTTACCATCTGTGTTAGTCAACTTTTCACCCCTGTGGCAAATACCCGAGAAAAACAACTTAGAGGAGGAAAGATTCGTTCATGGTCAGTTCATGGTTTCAGAGGTCTCAGTCCATAGTCGGTTGGCTCCATTGCTTTGGGCTTGAAGTCAGGCAGAACATCAAGGTGGAAAGGGGTGGTGGAGGAAAGCTGCTCTGCTCCTGGCAGCCAGGAAGGAGAGGGGTGTGGGGAGTGCAATCGCAGACGGGTCCAGGGCCTGCCCTCAGTGCTAGTGATGTCCTTCCTCCAGCCATGCCCCACCTCCTGGAGTTTCCACCACCACACAGTAGTCCACTTGCCTATCAACGGATTAATCCCCTGATGAGGTCAGAAGCCTCATCTCTGAACACTGCTGCATTGGGGACCAAGCCTTCAACACGAGTCTTCAGGGGACATTCCAGATCCAAACCGTAACAGTATTGTATAGTATTCCCTGTCCAGATTAGCACGGCCCATTTTTCCATTTGCCTACAGCAGGATTTCTTGGTTGCTTCCAAGTTTTTCCATTTAATGATAAAATCTGCTTGTCCCTAGTGGCACAATTAAACATTACTCGGAGGTGGATTGTCTTTAAATCCAAGTGTATATTCAATCACACCAAGCATCAAATATAATCAATTAATGCAAAAAGTGCTGGGTGTGCTGGAGCACCCCAACTAGCATTCAATGTGCGCTAATTAAACACTACAGCTAAGTCACACTCTCCTGGGGCAACTAAACACTACAAGTAATTCACACTATCCTAGGGCAACCACAAGCCCCAAAATACCTCCGGTGCCACGAGACTTCTCTTAGCCAAAGAGCAGATGTTGTCCTTGTCTGGTGGTTCTCTTCAGCTGACGGCTGGACATCAAGGAATGGTGGAGTTGATCCAGGAATGGACAGCAAGGCGGCCAGTCTCACTGATGTCCTTAAAGCAAAAGCCCCCAATGTAGCAGGACAAGTAGTTTAAATACAGCTACAAGTTGGTGGTGTAAGCTGGTGAATGGTTGCACCCAGTGAAAGTCAATGTCCATTGATTATGTCCAGTGAGATAAGGTAATTGCAACTAGACATATTCTTTGCACATGTGCATGGAGCTGTGCTCCCTATCAATTGTAACCAGTCATTGCTAAGCATGCTTATGGTTAGTGCTCCTTACGGCCCCTTATCGATGGCAAGCAGGCATGACTAAGCATGTCCATGGCTGCTGTTCCTTATGGCCAGCCACTTAGTGAGTCCTGGCATGTCCAGGCATGTGTATAGCATATGCTCTTTACACTGCTTTAATCATCCATGTGCAAATTTTTGTTTGATCATAAATTGTCAGCTCATTTTAGTAAGGAATGCAATTTCTGTGTCATTTGGTAAGACTACGTGTAGCTTAGTAAGAAACTTCCAAACTGTCTTCCAAAATGGCAATCACTTCCTATTGGGATTTATTGTTTTCCTTTCAGAAACCAGGACTCTAGATTTGACTATAATGCTTAATTCATAGGGTGGCAGTTTGGGCTAATTGAGAAAGTGTAGGGTCTGTAAACCAGTCATTTAGATAGGCACTAACATAAAATGGTTACAGTTTCTCCTACAGGAGTGTCATTGTGAACTGAGAATTGTGATATAGAGTCAGTAGAGGTTTTTTGGTTTGTTTTTGTATGAGGGATTGAATCCAGGAGTGCTTAAGCCCTGAGCTACATCCTCAGCCCCTTTTTATATTTTATTTAGAGATAGGGCCTCACTAAGGTGCTGAAGCTGGCTTTGAACTTGTGACCCTCCTGCCTCAGCTTCCCAAGAAGTTGGGATTATAGGCTTGAGCTACCATGCCTGGCCAGTTTTTTTTTTTTTTTTTTTATGACTGTTTCAGCCATGAAGTAATTTTTGAATAAACTTAAACCAAGGTGTTTCGTAGGGGGGTTAGAAGAGGAGAGTAGAATGTCTGAAGGGGTAAATGATGGCTTGGGCATTAGTGGTAAGTAAGGTGGACAAGATCCAGTCTTCTTAATTAGCAGACTGTAAGGAGAGTAGATCCAGGATAAAAATCAAGTTGGGAGGGTAAGATGTTTATAAAGAAAGAGGTTATTATTATAAACACCTGGTATTTAGCATGTTCTGATGGAATAGATTAATTTGAAAAATAATAAAAACTCCTATTCAGGCTTAGAATGAAACTACTGTGTATGAGACTATATTGATGGATACACATCAATGGGGGACATTTTTGTTTAAATTTATTTACATGATTTACAGGAAAATCACAAGCTCCATTTATATTGTTTTCTTATTTCCTGTGCTACAAAGGAAAAATAGCCACAATTGTCTTTGAATATAACAATAGTCAGAAGCTGAGAAAAATCATTTACCATCATCCTCTATGTCAGGTAAGTGTCATGAGGGTGACCTATAATTATCCACTGCTACTTCAATAGAGGGGAACAATTAAAGCAAGGGCACTTCTCTGTCATATTTCAGAGACAGGATTGTGAAACTGATGGGCAGTAAATGTACAAAGCACCAGGTTTTAGAATGCTTCCCATACCCGTACATGGCGATCTTTGTCAGAGAATGTGAAAATTAGCCAAACAACATTTTATTACTGGTTATTTTTCTATAGGTCTTGGAAACCTAGTTAGAGCTTCATTTTGGGTCAGATACTGAACAACATTCAATGATGGAAGCTAACTGAACCATTCCTTGTGAAGTCTAGGCAGGTGTCTTTCAAGGTGCTCACGGAGAAGGTTAAGAAATGAAGCAGGGGCTGAGGTTGTGGCTCAGCGGCAAAGCGCTTGCCTCGCACATGTGAGGCACTGGGTTTGATCCTCAGCACCACGTAAAAACAATAAATAAACAAAACAAAGATATTAAAAAAAAAAAGAAATGAAGCAGTATTGTGAGTAGCTGTCAGCTAGACACAGGTCAGCAGCAGAGGCCTTATGCGATGCAGCAACAGTAACTGTTCATTACAAATGGTCCATACGTGGAAAACAAAAGATGCTTTTTCTTCTTTTAGTACTGGCAATTGAACCCTGCCCCCACTCCTAGGGCCTTGCATAAACTAGGCAAGCACTCTAGCACTGAGCTACACCCCCAGCCCTTTTTATTTTCAGATAAGGTTTCACTCAGTTGCCTAGGCTGTCCTTGAACTTTTGATCCTCCTACCTCAGCCTCCCAAGTAACTGGCATGACAGGCATGAGTCACTGTGCCAGGCTAGGATGCATCATTTTAATATACATAGAGATAAGCAGTCTTCACACAGATTTTTTTTTGCCACCTGTAAACTATATACGGCCTCTAATGACTCCTCCTGTTGTATTCATGTCCTGCTGTAATCCTCTCTCTGGGTGTGGCGTGGCAAAAGCAATGATTAGGTTATAAAAGGCTGTGGTTTTTTTTGGGGTTGGGGCTGGGCTTTTAACCCAGGACCTTCCTCACGCTGAGCACACATGCTATCATTGAGCTGAAATCAGTGTTTGGCTCAGGACTGGCTTTTTATCTTGGGTGTTCCCTCACTCTTTCTCACTCACTCGCTCCGATGGAAGCCAGGTGCTATGTTGCAAGCCCCTGTAAGGAGAGGCCCACGAGGCAAGGAGCCGAGGAGGCCTCTAGTCAGCACTGAGGGATTGAGTACCTCAGCCTACCATCCTGTGAGGAACTGAATCTTGCCAACATGTGTGCGTGAGCTTGTTGAGCCTGCAGATGAGACTGCAGTCCCTTCAGAGACTCTGAGCCAGTAGAACCCAGCTAAGCCCCATGGAGACTTCAGACCCACAGAAACTCTGCTATGATAAATGTGTTTTTTAAAGCTGCCAAGTATTGGGGTAGTTTGTTATGTAGCAATAGATAATATGCATATGCTTATAAAGTCAGATTAGATTGTCTTCTGTCATTTGCACTTTCAGCAGTAAACAGAAGACACTGGACTAGGATTTTGGAGACAACTATGGGCAGTGCTAAGAACAAAGTAAGTTCTGAAGAGGAAGCCAAGGCTTCCAACAGTGCAAAGCCATAATCATCCCTGGAACTGAAGGAGAAAGGGAAGAGAACAGCGTCACAGGAGGGCTGTGCATGGGAGTGCTATAGGACTCAGCACCTGTCAGAACCAGGGCAGCAGAGAAGAAATACCTTGACCTCTCTCCACCTCCCACCTACTTATCTGCCTCTAACTTTCACTATCCATGTCTAACTGTTACAGATCAATTCCTAGGGGCCCGGCCCTCCGGGGCATGGAACAAGGCAGAGAAACTAGAGAATGTGTCTGCTGGGGAAAAATGAGCACAGGAACACACTACTGGGTAACTCATTATGTTTAACACCTTTCTTTTCATGATAGATTCTTCTACGCAATTAAGTAGCTACATATGATACTATAATTAAATTAGCTAATCACACACTGATGAACATTTTGACTATATACATTCTTATTTTTCTGTGATAAACAGTGAAATGAATATCTGTACGTTATATTTTTATGGATTTTCTCAATTAGATCTTGGGAATATAATGCAAAAAAGAATAGTTGAGGACACATTTTTAAGGATTTTGACACATCTTACTATATGACTCACCAGAGTTGTTTATCTCTCAAAAACAACTTTGTCTATTTGATTAAAAGTATGCTTTTTCACAGTCTTCACTTTGGAAATACAAATGTGTTTACAAACATTTTTCAAATGTTCATTTGTTAATTTTATTTCTTTTTTGAACTCTGTCCATTTTTCTGTTGGTATTCATCATTCTCTTATCCATTATGGGAGTTTTTTACATATTAAAATTTCAAATGTCATTTTATATACTGCAAAAATATTTCCTAGTTTAAATTTTTTTCATTTATAGCTCCTGTTTTTTACCTCAAGAATGGTAAAATGTTTGTCTTTTTTCTAGTATTCTTTTAATAGTTATGTCAAAATAAAAAATAAAAAGGACAGGGGATGTAGCTCAGTGGTAAAGCTCCCCTGGGTTCAATTCCCCAGTACAAAAACAAACAAACAAACAACAAGAAAAACCCTGGCCTTTCAAATAGGCCTTCTATAGTTTTAATTTGACTTTCTTTCCATTATATAAATTTGCTAACCTTTGCAGATGGCTTAAAATATTTCCATGAATATTTTTTATTGAAAATGATTCTAATCATTGTCTTGCTCTGTGCTGCTAAAACAAAATACCACAGATCAGGAAATTCATAAAGAATAGAAACTTATTGCCACATTTCTGGAGGCTGAGGAGTCTATGATCAAAGTGCCATCAGATTCTGTGTCTGGGGAGGCCCAAGTCCCTGCTTTCAAGATGGCCACTGAACGTTACATCCTCATATGGTAGGAGGTGGGAGGTCAAAAAGGCCAAGTGCCTTTGTTATGAATGCCTTAAGCCCATTCAGAAGGAAGAGGCCATGATGGCCTAATCATCTTCTAATCATCTTCTTAATAACATCACATTGATAAGTGAATTTCAACATATAAATTGGGGGGGGGAGGCATGTTCAAATCATAGCAACTATTATATTTTTCAATAAAGATCAGTTACAGGATCCTAGATCGGCCTAGCTGAAGATTCTGTCCTCCTTTCTCCCTAACACTAGGCCTACTTGTTTTTTGTTCAGCTGCTTGTTGTGTTCCTGGCAGTGCTGGTGAACCAACCAAAGGCTCACGCAGGCCAGCCAGGGCTTCACCACTGAGCTGTAACCCACGTCTCAGCCCTAATTGTTTTTTGCCTCATGTCTTGAACATCTTGATAATTTTTATAAATACCGAGAAGATTTTAGAGCTCGTTTAAAAGTAAACTTGGCCAATTCAAGTGAGAGAGACAGTATTATTAATATAGTGTCACATGTGTAATGCAAAGAAGTGCTTACCACAGTGCTCTTCTTTTAAAATGAGAGATATGAGGACATTCGGCACATACAAGTATAATCAGCATTTCTGCTGGCATTCCATGAAAAGGGAGCCCCAGGTCATGTTGGTAATATGTGTATTTCTTAAAGGGCTTCCTGTGGCTTCGTGAAGTACCTGACATAGCTTTAACCTTTACACAAAAGAGAATATACATTTCATTTTGATTATGATTTCTACTTTAAAAGTTAAAGATAACCTTTACACTGGAGAGGAAAATAGGGTTTCCTTAATTTTTGATCCAATGATGTTTTAAATCAAAATTCAAATTGAAAGTCTGGGTAAAACTTTCTCTTAGGCCTTGCCCATGGTGGGGTATACATGTAATCCCAGAGAATATGGAGGCTGAGGCAGACGAATGGCAAGTTTGAGGCCAGCTGGGGCAGCTTAGAAAGAACCTGTCTCAAAATAAAAAAAATAAAAGAAAAGGACTGGAGATGTAGCTCAGAGACAGGGTACCCTTTGGTTTAATCCTCAGTACTACAAAACCTTTTTTTTTGTAGGGGAGGAGTTGTTTCTAAAATTTCTAAGAACATTGGAAATAGAATTTATTTTCATTTAGAAAGTTACCGTGGTGTGTATTACAATGTGCTTATGCACCTTAATAATTTATCAATATCTCATTTATAATACTGTGTAACTTAAATAGGATCTACAACTTAAATAGGATAATACAGAATAAATTTAATATTTTGTATATGCCAAGCATTGGGCTAATTACTTTCCATAAATATTTTATTCAATCCTCATCATTCTGTGAGATAAGTACATTTTAAGGAAATTTATTGAGATATAATTTACATATATGCATCCATTTTTTTTTTTTTTTTTAGTTGTAGATAGATACAATGTCTTTATTTTTTATTGCTTTGTATGTGGTTCTGAGGATCGAACCCAGGGCCTCACGCATGCGAGGCAAGCGCTCTACCGCTGAGCTACAATCCCAGCCCCTATGCATCCATTTTAATCATGTGCATCAATGATTTTGGTGATGTATAGACCAAAGCAACAACCATCATGATGATGATTGGGACTGTTTTCATCATTGCAATATATCCTTTTGTTTCCCCACCTTTTAAGTCAGTCTTTGCTCCTGCCTCAGTCCTTGGAAAACACCAACGTGCTATCACTGTAATTGTGTCTTTTCTCAAGTTTAATATAAGTGGAATCACAAAATGTGTAGCCTATTGGAGCTTGCTTTTTTCACTTAGCATAATGCTTTGAGCTTAATCCATTTTGCTGCATATGTAGGGAATTAACTGCTTTTCATTACTGAGTAATATTCCATTGTAAGGGTGTACCAAATCAGTTAATGGGCAGTTGGGTTGTTTCCATTTTTTGTTTATTATGAATAAAGTTGCTGTTTTAGTCATCTTTTCCGCCACTGTGACCATAGAACCTGACAAGAATAATTAGAGGAGGAAAGGTTTATTTGGCTCACGGTTTCAGAAGTCTCAGTCCATAGAAAGCCAACTCCATTGCTTTGGGCCTGAGGTGAGGAAGAACATCATGGCAGAGGAAAGCAGCTCAGGATGTGGCAATCAGGAAGCATAGAGAATTCTGCCCAACAAGGGCAAAATATAAACTCCAAAGGCATGACTGACCTCCTCTAGCTGCACCCTGTTATAGTTACCACCTAGTTAATCCATTCAAATGAATTAATGTACTTATTAGGTAAAGACTCTCATTACCCCCAATAATTTCACCTTTAAACTTTCTTGCATTGTCTCACATGTGAGCATTTGGGGGAAACCTCATATCTAAATCCTAAAGGTTGCTTTGAACAATAATGTAAAAGTCTTTGTATGAATGTATGGTTATTTCTTTTTCTTTTTTTGGTACTGGAGATTGAACCCACTGTCATTCGACCACTGAGCCACATCCCCAGCCCTATTTTGTGTTCTATGTAGAGACAGGGTCTCACTGAGTTGCTTAGTGCCTTGCCCTTGCTGAGGCTGGCTTTGAACTTGCGATTCTCCTGTTTCAGCCTCCCTAAGTGCTGGGATTACAGGCTTGCGCCACCAAACACGGCTGAATGCATGCTTATTTCTTAGGAGGAACATTATGTTTTTATAATGGTTGTGTTGCTGAAAGCTCAGTCTTTGTCCTGGCTGCCAACTCAATAATGAGGACATGTTTTGGATAAAAAAGGAAAAAGGTTTATTGCTTTCCTAGCAAAGGAGAAACACAGGGGACCCCTGTCCCAAAGGCTGTGATTCTTGTCCATCAGTAGGAACAGGGAGATTTTTTTTCTACTTTTAATATTTATTTATTTATTTTTATTTGTTTTAATTGCCCTAGGTACATGTATGACAGCATATAAGGTGCAACTCTACATCGTGTACAACCAGAGAAATGAAATGTTGTGCTCCATTTGTGTCCATCTAAAGGAACTCTTCAAAGGTTGCGTTCCAGGTGTGCTCTGGTAAGGGGTCCCAGAGCACCCTGATGGTATGTTAGATATTCACTTCTTAGATCCTCTGGCAGATATGTCATTCCTGTGATGGGTGTGTTCAAGGACAATTAACCAAGGAAGAAAAAGATAACACTTTCTCCCTAATCTTGTTAGGAAGGCAGACAGGAGGCAAGAGGAAAAAACCCCATGTCCTTTTAAAATTAAGCCTCAGAGCAAAAAGAGCTATATTCAAAGGGTGAAGTGGACCACCCTTACGTTTGTACCATACTAAATTCCCCAAAACAATGTAGGAGTTGCTTTTCATCTTTGCTAACATTTGGTCTTATTAATTAAGACACACTGGTGAGTGTATAGTCATTTCTTTCTTTCTTAGGTGGTGTTGGGTAGAACCCAGGCAGGGCTTAGGCAAGTGTGCTACCACGGAGATACACGCCTCCCTGCCCAGCCCTGTATTCATACCTTATTGTGGGTTTTCGTTTGCATTTCCTTAATGTGGTAGCTAGTTTCCAGTAAGGCATCCACTGATCCTTACTTCTGGGTATTCATGCCTCTGTGTAGTCCGACCACATAATAAGCAAAACGCTCTCTTGAAGAATTAAATAATTTTAAAGGAAATAAATGCCAGTAAGGATAAGTGGAGAATGTTCATTTTTTGGTCAAGTATGGAAACTTTTCAAGTCTTTTTTTCTGTTTTTACTCGATAATCTGATAATGAGTTCATTTAACAGAAATTCAGACAGATTCCGTATAGATAGGTCCAAAAACTACATCAAAATCACATAACCGATTTGGGTTGTGAATAATAGGAAATCACAGGTAAGGTCCTCAGTGGGTAGTCTTGTGGCTTCACCGTCCCTCCCTTCAGAAGAGCCACGCCCCCTGTACGGTTTACAGTAGGGAAATTACCTTGCGCTCCCGGCGGGCTGCTTTCCTTGATCCCAGCTTGGGCTCATTTCCTCGCGAGAGTTTCCTCCACCTGGCGGTATCGCTGCAGCGCTGCCGGAAACGGAGGCCGAGAAGAGCCGCGAGACTTGGCTGGCCACACCGGCCCAGGCCCCGCCCCTATGCCCGCGCGCTACTCCTGGCCGAGCTCCCCTGGGTTGCACGTGCAATTGTTGTGGTTGACGTCACGGGAACCCGGAAGTGCACTCAGCGAAGGTTCCGCCTCCAAGATGGCGGCGCCCTGTGCACGGGGCCGCAACCGGCTTCGGCTTAGTCGGTAGTTATATTCTTGACTGGTTCTGAGGAGACATGGAGCAGCCGGGGTTCACCATCTCGCTAGTGGTGAGTGCGGGGCAGTGGGGTGGGATGTACGGAGTGCCGCAGGCCTGCATTGGAGCCCATGGGGTTTCTGTGCACGAGCGTTTTCTTCTGGTTTGGCGCGCAGGTCTGTCCTCGGGTCACTGACCGCGAGCTCTGGAACTCAGCACCAGGCTCACCCGAGGTGGCTGTGCCTAGTCCCGAGGCCACGTGTCATGCCCGAAGAGAGGAAACGAGAGGTACTTCGTGTTCTTTGCACCCTCTTTACTTGAAAAGAACTTCCTTGATATACCATAATCACTTTAAACTCAAGATTAAGTATATGTAACTAAAGAAAAAAAAGATACAAAAATCGCTCACAGCGCCTCTAAACAAGACTAAGGTTGTCATTTTGCTGGATCTTTTTTCTGCCGTAGAAAATGACGTATTCATCCATCCATTCAATACAAAACTATGAGAATCAACACGTTTTAACATAGAAGAGCGAAAACATAAAGCCCTTTCTTTAACATAGAAGAGCGAAAACATAAAGCCCTTTCTTGAATATTTTGGAGCTTCTGTTGGACAGGTCCAGTAGGGGACACTGTAAAGAAGTGAACGGGACAGATTGACTTTCTTCATTTTCATTTGGAGAAGTGGGCAGAGGCAGACAATAAACACCTAATTTTGAAAATGCATCTCAGAGGGGCTGGGATTGTGGCGCAGTGGTAGCGTGCTCGCCTAGCACGCGTGAGGCACTGGGTTCGATCCTCAGCACCACATAAAAATAAAATAAAGATATGCTGTCCACCTACAACTAAAAAATAAATAAATAAAAAAAATTAAAAGAAAAAAAAGAAAATGCATCTCAAAGTAAATGGAAGCCCAGAGTCATTTATTCATATATGTAACCAATGTTGGGATGCACTATTGGACATAATGTGGTGAACAAGATAGACCTACTCAAAAGGGTCAGGTAGTGGAAACAGAATAGTAGAGTGACTGTGGGGATAAATGACAGGTAGTCTAGTTTCAGAGTATTGTGGAAATATGTAGAAAGAAGTTCTTTAGCCAGATGCATGGGGTGATTACTTTAGATTTGTTGAGAGGTCTCAAAGCCAGGTCTGTAGAGATGTAAAAACATACATAACCGCTTTCATTGAGTTTTCCAGTCTAGCAGGTGAGACAGCAGTAGTTTTGCCAACTCTCATTCCTGTATCAGGAACTGGGATAAGCTCATATATATATGTTATTCTATTTAATTCTCACAAACAATTGAAGTCTTACCTTAGCTTTCCAGTTTAGGGAACTGGGGTACAAAGAGGTTAGAAAACTTGTCCAAAATCACACAGTTGAGGTTCGTTTTATGTTAGAGCTCAATCCAACCTTGGTGGTGCAACCCAACTGCTTCCTGATACTTTTTCAAGTCAGCAACAGTAGCAATTACTAAACAGAGGTGAGTGCTAGAGTTAACAAAATAATTGTTTTAAAATAAATTTTATTAAGGTATGATACACATGCAGGTAAGTATACTCTTCTCCTGTCTCTTTGTTGAGATTAAATTAGGATCATTGGGTGAAAGTTGCAAGAAGTTAGATTTCATTCCAAGTGAAGGAAAAGCATTTTATTCTTTCAGCACAGTTAATGGGACTGTCTTTCCTTTTCCTTTTTTTTCCCCTTCAGCTCAAGTGAGGGCTACTTAGAAATTTTTAGATTTTGGTAGTTTAGCTATAAATGACTTTTTAATGTACTTTTTTTTTTGTGCTGGTGATTGAACCCAGTGGTGCTCTACCACCTAAAGCCCTCCCCGCACCTTTGTTTTTTAGATAGGGTCTCACTAAGTTGCTGAGGCTGGCCTTGTACTTGTGATCAAGGCCTCAGCCTCCTTAGTCACTGGGACCATCATGTCCTGCTTGTTAATATACTTTTGTTTCCATTTCCAAATCCTAATACTACATGTTGAAAGTCACTTTAACTTTTTTTATAAGACAGAATTTCAGTAAGATTAATGCTATGCCAAATAAAAGAAGTTACATCTACAATTGTCCCACCTCCACAAGTTAGGTTATACATTTATAACAAGTTTAGGTTATACAAGTTAGCAGATACATTTTTGGCTTTTGCTCTAGTACTTGGGATAGAATGCCTCAAAGATATGTTCCCTGCCTTCATGAATTTATAGTTTACTAGAAGGCAGAAATTAAAACAAATAAGGTTGTGGGTATAAAGCTTAATGGTGAAGCACTTATCCAGCATGCTCAAGGCCATGGGTTTAGTTCCCAGCATGGCAAAACAAAGCCCAAAATAACACAAAAATTAGCTATTTAATTGCAAATAGAGATACAACTTAACCGTTTACTGAGCATTTTAACGTGCTTATACAACTTTTTTGTAACTGAATTTATATATAAATAGTTTGGTATTCAACTTTTTAAAAAATTAATACCTCAGTTCAAATCCAAGAATCATAAAACAATGTGAACACTAGTATTTCTCTAAGGTTTTTGAACATTGCATGATTTAGGTTTTTGCATCAGCAATGGATGATTTTTGTCTAGAGAGCCAACTTTGAGGAGAGCTTTTAATTCATTATTGCTAATGAAAGACATGTAATCTTCAGTCTCTGGTAAAGTATTCCTTTATATTTTTTTGCATGTTTTTAAATATTGGCATGTCAGAGTGGTATTAGTGAACTTTTAAGGATAGTTATAGTCATAGAATTCTAAAGATAATAGTATATGTATTTTGAAAATTGGTTAAGGGCCAGGCATTTTGCTGAGCTTATAATAGGTTCACTTATTTGCTTTTAATTCCCAGTTAACCTTATGTAATTCTCAAAAACTCTTGAAGCATAGGCAGTATTTTCTCCATGTTTAGAATGAAGAAATATCGGCTTAGAGAAGTTCCTAAGGATGGGGCTGGGGGTGTGGCTCAGTGGTGGAGCTCTTGCCTATCATGTGTGAGGCCCTGGGTTCTCAGCACTGCATATTAATAGATAAAATCAAGATCTGTGCACAACTAAAAGAATATTAAAAAATAAAAAAAGAGAAGTTCCTAAGGAGACCCCAGTTGAGATTGAGCCACACTGTCTTTCTGATGCCAAACTTGGCTCTTAATATTCAATCTGAAATAATTTCTAGAGAAATAGAAGAACAGTTTAGTGTCTAGAATTATTATTGCATTCTTGAGAATAGCCTCACTAAATAAAACTGAACTCTACACAGCCCTTTAATCAGGAGGTGCTGATAAACAGGATTTCTGGAAGAGTCTCCCCAGATACGCCACAAAGCTGTCCGTGTGGCTGGCGAATGCTAAGAATAGCCCAGACAGATAACACCAGCTTTCAGTTGTCATAACTGCTGTAGCAAACTAGAACAGAGAGAACCAAATAGTGATCCACTGTGGTTTTTCTTCTGAACATTCAGTCTTTTTACAGTGTTAGCTTATCTTCCAGTTATGTTTGGGAAGCCCTGCTGTGTAAGTGATGCTGGGTTAGATATTTAGGAAGACAAAAGTGATTGACTCAGCTTGCACTCTGAAAGATTTTCATGTGAGACATCATGGTTGGAACCAAAGTTTAATATAAGCAAAACTCTGTGGAGTCAGGGAAGGAACATTTAATTCTGCCTGGGAGATTGGGAATGCTGTTATGAGGAATATGATATTTGGTTGCAGCCAGAGGAATGGACAGGATTTTGACAGGGTGTGTGTGTGTGTGTGTGTGTGTGAGAGAGAGAGAGAGAGAGAGAGCGCGCGCGCGATTAGGGAAATGGCAGGTGGAGGAAGACAGAAAAGTACTCTACTGAATGCAGTAGGGTGGGCAACAAGGAGGATGAGAACAGCATTCTAGGCTGAGAGAGACCTGAGCACAAGTACAGAAGTGAGAAGTTTCAGGATGTTTGGGACGCAGAGTAGTTGGATTGGATGATGCTCCAAGTTCTATAGGAGTGTGCACAAATTATCTGGAGAGGTAGCTTAGGTTCCATGAGTGGAAGTTTGGTTATTCTTGGCTGAGTACCTAGTATATCAGTGAATTTGGGATTTTTTTTTTTTTGGAGGGATGGAAGTATTGATTTCAAATATCCTTTCTTTTAAGTGTATGTTTGTAATATTCTTTTTTTTTTTTTTTGGTACCAGGGATTGAACTCAGGGGCACTCAACCACCGAGCCACATCCTCAGCCCTATTTTGTGTCGTATTTAGAGACAGGGTCTCACTGAGTTGCTTAGTGCCTTGCCATTGCTGAGGCTGGCTTTGAACTCCTGTGATAGCCTCCCAAAGTGCTGGGATTACAGGTGCCCCGCTTGTAATATTACTCCTGTGCTACATCTCCAAACCTTTTTATTTTTTAATTCTGAGACAGGGTCTTGGTACGTTGCCCAAACTGGCCTCTAACTTGTGATCCTCCTGCCTCAGCCTCCACGGTAGGATCAGATTCTTAAAATGAGGAAGATTGGTTGACATGGAGAGATGAGGGTGGCAAGAATATACTAGCATAGTGGGAGTTGTAGGTAGAAAAGTAGATGGAGTCCAGAACTTCCAGAGCTACAAGTTCTAGGATTTTGTTCTTCCTCCTCAGGACTGCTGGAAAGTTTGGAATATTCATGTCTGGAGAGTGGCAGCATGAGATCTGCATAGTGTAGAGGGGGCACCCGAGTGCTACAGGGAGAATGCCTGGCGAATGCAAAGATCACAGAAAGCAGAGGCAGGGGTGTTGCGCTGAGAAGATGGTGGTTGGTGCTTCAGATCTGCTGCTGGCTTCTTGGTTGTGGAGGAAGCTGAGAATGTCAGGGAAGGATGGTCCCTCTGAGCAGCCGTGTTAATGTGGAGGCTGGTTCTTCTTAGCTGTCATTTAGGCTGATGGCCTGTGTTGATTTTACTTAGAAGTACACAGATGGTTTCATTTTGTCATGGGATTGAGTGGTGATGATTCCCCATCCCAGGTTTTTGTCGTGCCAGCCTCCTCTTGAGAAAAAGGCTTTTTAGCATAAAATCTTGATCTTTTTAAATTTACAGAGTAATTTCAAAGCACTAATTAAATACTTGCTCTCAATAATCTGGCAGGACTTTTTACATTTATTAACATAAGGTAGGGCATATATTTTATCCAGGTATGTGAATTTTAAAGTTTTTTTTGGAAATATTTTTTTAGTTGTTCACGGATCTTTATTTTTTATTCATTTATTATTTATATGTGGTGCTGAGAATCGAACCCAGTGCCTCACCCATGCTAGGCAAGCGCTGTACCACTGAGCTACAGCCCCAGCCCCCAAGTATATGATTTTGAGATCTTGATAACCTCTTGTGCTTAGCAGAGTTTGTTGGTTATCTGGGTTATTCTGTTTCCTTGGATTTTGTCTAGTTTTTAATTTACAATTCTTTTTGTAAGCTACTGTAAGTCTTGACACTAACAAGTTGCCTGATAACTTTTGGATAAATGATCATAATAAAATAAACTTCTCAGACTAAAGAACAATGGAATCTGACAGATTTCCTTATCCAGTTGACGTTGGCTTGTGTGATCACGTGTGAAATGATATTGATGTAAAATCAGAAGGACTTCATCTCATATTTGTTTACATCTTAAATATGTTGTGTGGTTGGAGATGGAGGCCTTCTTCAGATTCTGTTAGCTGTTTTGCTTGTTTTTGTTTTTCATTCTCATGAATTTAAATGACACCAGTTAAAGCAGCTTGAAATCCACAGAAGCAATTAGTAGCTTGATTGATGCTACGCTGGATGAGTAGATTGAATTTGCTCATTTTATTCTCAGAAGACAAGAATTGTGATGAAAGTGGGTTAGAGAATCAATGCATGCAAAGCACCCAAGTAGTTTTAAAGGAGTAACTTATTGATTAAAATGAGAAACAGATATTACACATTTCACTGAGCCCTCTCCTATGGTTAAACAGAAAATCAGAATAAAGCACAGCATGTTTTCAAAGAATCCACTCATATGAGACCTTCTCATCATGTTTTACGCTCTCCATGTTTTAAGAAAATGAAAGGGCAGGCAAGATATTTCATTTACTGAACGAATTTATAATAATCTTTAAAAACAAGTGACAGGGATATTGAAAAGGTGGCCTTTTAACTTTTCTTCATTACCTGTGAACCTTTTTCCAGGACTGAGAGAGGCTACCTTTATATCCTGAAAGAAGAAATCCCAAACCACTGGCTATTCCTTTTTTTTAAGATGGGGTCTTGCTTTGCTGCCCAGGCAGCAAAGTCCCAGAGCTGGGACTGTAGGTGCACACCACTGCACTCAGCTTGGCTAGGCTGTTAGTACCGTGCGTGGCTCTCCTGTGCTCTTTTGGTGAAAATTTTTTTCTTTTAGGTCATATGCCAAGTAGACGTTCATGCTTTTTTTTTTTTTTCTTCAAATAAGCCTCACACACGCGAGGCAAGTGCTCTACCACTGAGCTATGATCCCAGCCTCACGTTCATGCTTTTTGAAGTTCTTTCTTGTCTTCCAGGATGATTGTATAGTAATGCAGTATTTTTTTTTTTTTTTTTTTTTTGTT
>PVHX01024693.1:0-23576 GCA_004024805.1 Geosciurus inauris | reverse complement strand
TAGTTGATAATACTGTATTATATACTTGAAATCCACTAAGAGAGTTCTTAACACATGCATGCACACACACAAAAATAGTAACTTTGTAAGATGATAAATAATTTCATTAGCTTGTGGTCATTACACAGTGTATACATGTATCAAAACATTACATTGTACTTCTATGTGTATGCAATGTGCACAACCTGAAAAAGTCTCAGAAAAAAAGAGACATTTTCCATCATCTCTAAGAGAATACATTGTTTTATATGGGGAAACAGGTATATGAGAAAAACCATTTTAAAACAGTAAGGTAAATGAAATAGTGAGCTAAAAACTGAAATGAAGGAAAAAAGAAGGCACAGCTAAGAATGTATATACAAATATTCTGAGCTCAGTTGTAAAGAAATATCATTAAAGGTGTTTAGTAGATGCAGAGAAAACTACTTCAAGTAAAAGAAAACAAATATACAGAGGTCCCAAGGTGAAGAAAAGCATAAGATCACCAATGTTAGCTTGATAATATGTACAGCTTTTAGGAGAATTTTTCTGCAATTCAGTTGATAAATGATTATATTCTAAAATAAAGAAGTATTAGTGAAAACAGATGTATTAGTTTGCTATGGCTGCCATAACAAATTACCACAAACTGGGTAGCCAAACAATAGACATTTATTTTCTTTCAGTTTTGGAGGCTAGAAACCTAATTTCATAGTATGAGCAGAAATGATTCTTTCTGAGGGTCCTATGACAAGAATATGTTCCAAAGCTCTTTCCTTGACCTATAAATGGTTATTTCTTCATATTAACTTCTCTCACTATATGTCTTTTTTCAAATGTCTTCTTCTTATAAGGAAACTAATCATACTGACTTAGGGCCTGCCCTAATGTCTTCCTTCTAGTTTAATTATTTCTTCAAAGGCATTAACTCCAAATCATATTCTGAGATGTTGAGGGTTAAGATTTCAACATCAATACCTGTATTTGAGGGAGGGAGACACAATTCTTACTGTAACATTCACATTCCAACCCCATATAATTCATGTCCTCCTTACATGCAAAAATACGTTCATCACGTCGATTTTCTCAAGAGTTAACCTCTTACAATGTCACCTCTACAATCAAAGCATCATACAAATATCATTCAAATTGTACAATGGAGGTATTATTCTTCCTGAGGTAAATTTCTCAAAACTTATGAACCTGTGAAATCAGACAAATTATCTGAATCAAAATTATAGGGTTTGAGGTATAAAATAGGCATTTCCATTCCAAAAAAGAGAAAATATTGGAAAAAAATAAAGGAGTAGAGGGTCCTATGCAATTCTAAAACCTATCAGAGAAAGTTACATTATTTTTATTGTGGACAAACATGTAGCATCAGACATCTTAGTAAAATTTTAAAGTATAGAGTATAATATTTGTAGTTATAAGCATAATGTATTAATACATTTTAAAGCTTGAGAATAATACTTTTTTGACTCCAAACTCTATCCTACAATCCATAGGGGTTCAGTCCTAGGTTCTGGGGCTTTGAGATGTCAGTCTGGTCCTGCTGAAACAGAGAATGTGTTTCACCTTCTGAAACTGAGGAGGACACAGTCCTGTCCCCCAAGACTGCTTCAAATGGGCTTATGGTAGAAGCACCAGCTCTCTTAACCTTTAAACTGCCTTCATGTTCATTCTTCTTTTTTTCTTGAGTGATAACATATTATTGCATTTAAATAGTTCTTTTTAACCTTCTCTGTAAAATCTTATCTATTGACAACCTTACTTAATTTAATTCCATCTCTGTCCCTTCAATCTAAGATAGCAAAATTTTCTCTGAATAAAATTCTGGAAAACTTTTGTGGCTTCCTGTGCTATTCATGGAGGACCAAGGCATCAAGCAAGAAGATATAAATCAAAGCATCAGAGTAGTTTCTGTTTTCCTAGAGTACACTAATTAATACAGATTTTTGGTGCCAGGAAGGAGTTGCTGCTGTAATAAACACATAAAAACATGACAGTAGTTTTGGAATTGGGTAGAAATTAATGAGAAGGCATTATTGGTAGAAATAAAGAGGGTAAAGATAATTCTAGTGAGTGCTCAGAAAGAAAAGAATGTTATGGAAAAGTTTCTATTTTCTGATAAAATACATATATTATCATAAACAAAATATCAGTAGATGTATGAATGTTAATGGTGACTCTGGAGAGGTTGCAAATAGAAATGAAGAATATTACTGGGAATAGTATGAGAGCCTGTACTTGTAAAGTGGCAAAGAAGTTGGCCAGATTATGTTCTAGTATTTTATGAAAATAGAATTTTAAATGATGAACATGGATAATTTCTTGAAGATATTCATAAGAAGACCATTAAACATATGACCTGGTTTTCCCATGCTGTTTATAGAAAATGCAAAGAAGAAAGAGATGAAGAAGGGATTTTTAAGAAAAACCCAAATGAGAAATTCAATATTTGGGAAATTCTCAGCCTATCCATACTGCAAAAAAGTGAGAAAGCTTTTAGTGGATTACACTTCAAGAGTCGCTGGATAAATATTTATTCAAGAAATTACATGTGTGCATGTGTGACTCATGTATACAAATAACTATCTCAGTAGAAGTCGGGAATAAAGATGTAGTGATTGAGGAGAAATTTGTGAGTGAACCTACTATCAGTATCAGTATCACAATTTCTTAGAGTTCTCTGGAGAAACACAGCTAACAGGATTGTGTGTGTGTGTGTGTGTGTGTGTGTGTGTGTGTCTGGAAGAAGAATTCTACCTTGGAGAACTTAGTCTTTTCTTCTAAGCTTTAAACTGATTGAATGAGCCCCACCCACATTATGGAGGATATATTTCTTTACTCAATTTTGTTTTACTGTGAATGGAGCTATTCCCTTGATGTAAAGGTAGAGCATAAACCCATGTAAACAAATCACAGAATTAGGCTTTTAGAATGCATCCATACAAAAAGTTTTAATATATGAGTCTTGTCAGCTGTTTTATATTTAGAGATTAAAAGAATTAAAGATATATTTAAGTTATTTTTGAGAACCCATGTGATTTAATATTTTATTATACATGTAAATTACCTAAGTAAAATATCTTATTCCTCAGTTACTATTTCTAAATATTCTATTTTATCTGGTAACCTTTAAATAATTCTAATTATTTTCATTTTGAGAGGTTGTGATACATGGCATTTTGAACTTGGATCAACTCTTTCATAAATTTCTAAATTATAACATGATAACCCCTATAGGATATTGCACAAATTATAATTGTAAAACTCATTGAATGATCTAAAAGCTACCACACTAAAGTAAACATCATGAAAATCATAGAATAGAATATTTTTAAAAAGCTAGAGGAAATACTGGTACCATTTACATATTATTCTTCCTTTTCAAGGCAGAAGCTATCCTAATTTCTAACAACATAAGTTGATTTTGCCTATTCTAAAACTTCATATAAATGGAATCATAGTGTATATACTCTTTATGGTTTTGTTTCTTTTGCTCAAGCATATTTTTGTGAGTTTCATCTATGTTCTTAAGTATAGCAGATATTAATTCATTTTCATTTATATATTGTGTTCCATTATGTAGGTACACCACAATTTATGTGTCTATTCTAGCACAAACAAACATTTCACTTATTTCTAAATGTTGGCTATTAAATATAGTGATGCTTTGGGAATTGTTGTACATGAGTTTTGTTGTACATATACAAATTTCCCCTAAGTCTATCTCATAATAGAATAGTTTGTGCTAGGGTTATCCACATATTTGCCAAAAATAGAAAATACATGTTTACCAAAAATAAAAAAATAAGTTTTCCAATTGTTGTATTTTTATCAGTTTATACTCTCACCAGCAATGTATGAGAGTTCTGCTTACTTTACATTCATATCAACATTTACAGTCCTTTTTCAATAGCAGCCATTTTGATAGATGTGCAGTGACAGCACTTTGTGGTTTGGATTTTCATTTTTCTAATTATAAATGAAGTTGAGAAGCTTCTAATATTTTCATTGCCATCTGGGTATTTTTCGTGTGAATGTTCTATTCAATACTGATGCACAAATTTTTTGAACTTTTATCTTTCTTGATTGTATACAGCCTGCCTTTTCACTTAAAATAAATATTGGGAATTTTTACATGTCAACATATTACATCTTAATCATGCTTTAAAAATTAGTAAAGTTGCTGGGCACAGTGGCCCATGCCTGTAATTCTAGCAGCTTGGGAGACTGAAGCAGGAGGTTCGCAAGTTCAAGGCCAGCAACTTAGTTAGCACCTAAGCAACTTAGCAAGACCCTGTCTCAAAATTAAAAATAAAAGTACTGGGGATTGGCTCAGTGATTAAGTGCTCCTAGGTTAAATCCATAGTACCCCCTGAAAAAATATTAGTAAAGTTAATGTTTTACTCATGACCCTAAGTTCAGAATTACATAGATAATAATTTTGCGGGTACATCAGTGTTTATCTTTTAGCAAATCTAAAGAATGGAAAGACGGTTAACATATGTACAGAATGTATCAGATTTAAATGCTATTTTACATAACAATTTAGAAAACAAATGAACCACTTATACAGAAAAAAATTTCTGATATATACAATATCAATGTATCCATTAATGAAGGAAATAGCAAAAGAAATGTTATGTATAAAAAGCTAATAAAAACTACAAATACTATAAGAATAGTATTTGCTACATAGTATGCCAAGATATAATTTTTAGAGTGACTCAAAAACTAACCAACTCTTAGATTATATCTACAGTGAAATATATTTGGAGAATGTTTATATACAAAATAAATATATTTGTGCAACATTTATAGTTCATAATTTAAAAAATTTTTGTGTGATGATTTTCATGTACTATTTTAATTTCACTTAAAGAAACTTGTCTGTAAAGTGAGTGAAGATCAAAAGAAGAGGCTTTGAGAAAATATGCACACATTAAATTTTCTATGATAAACAAACAAGATATTTTTAGAAAATTAGAAAGGAATGATTTAGAAGTCTGGCTTGGTTCTGAGCCCTAATTTGGCCACCATATATTCTTAAACATGTTGTATAAAACATTCAATACATGATACTAAACCTACTATAAAATTTGAAAAATAATAGAGAAAACTCATAAGGTTGTTATGAATAAGAAATTGCATAAATTATTTTTTGTAGAGTTTTCTATGCAGTAAACAATATGAGTTTTGTTTTTGGTAATGATAACAGCAAAGCATCTCTGTAAGAATTTCCCAGGCTTGGAAGGGTTGGAAGAACTTGTCACTTTGTAGCCATTAATCTTTTCTACTGAGCACATGTCTGGACTGTTTCCCACACTTCATTAGAGTTAGATATGACCTAGTGATTTGGTGCTAGCCTGAAGAACATTGGCAGTAATAATATAAGCTGCTTCCAAGCATGAGTCACATGAGGTTATTTGACCTTGAACAAATAACCTCTTTAAGATTTAGTTTCCAAACTTGCAAAATGGAGAATACAGTAATATATATTAAATAGATTTTTGGTAGAATATAGTTGAAATAGCATATGTAAGACAGCACCTGTCACATAGTATGTATTCAATACATTGTTTTAGAACAAATGAATAAACTCAAGTGTTGAGCAGAGTGTTATGCTTACAGTAATAATCAATGTTAGCACTATTTTTTTTTTATAAAATAAGAGGTAAGACTTTCCCCCAAGCTAAAAATTTTGGAATGAGGAAAGAAAGTACAAAATAACTGCTCTGTGTGTGTGCTCAGGAATCAATAAATGATGAACAATAGAATCAGTCAGCATAAAACAAGGCTTTAGACAGATTTCTGATTATTCCTTCAAATTATTCTGTGGAATTGACTGGTGATACTGAGCTGGACGTGATTAAGGTTACAAATTCTAAAGGGTTTAACAAATTGAAAATATAAACCAAAATTAAGTTTTAAACCAAGATCTTGCTTTATCAGTCAATGGGAAAATATGTTTACGGCCTATTATGAGAAAAGCTAATGTTATATAATGAAAATGCTCTTCATTTTCTTTTTCTAGCCCTGTACTTCAGTAGCTTTAACTTTTAAAAGATTTTATTTTTAAAAATCAAAATTTTAAATCAAAGAACATATGCTTGTGTTTATTGTAAAGTTTATGGCAATAGGAGAGTTTCTTTGATGGTATGATAATTTGTGTGTGTAGAGAATTAGATATATGTCCTTTGTCCTTGTAGGGATTCTATATACTCTGTGTGTGTGTGAATCTTAATTTTCCACTTATTTCTCTCAAATCTCTATTATGATTGAAAATCACTTAAGTTCTTATTTTAATGTATTTACGGCAGTTTGGAAGAAAACATATAGGAAGTAGAATCCTAAATTAAAGGACAGCAAACATTTTCCTAAATGAACTTTAATTATTCTCTAATGAAAGAAAAATAAAGTTAAAATATTAACCAATTTCAGTCTGCTTTTCTCATTGAAAAATATAAGCATATGTTGCACAATAGCTCCATCTGCTGACAGTTTGCAGTGCCTTGAATTCATTTTGATCCAAATATTTTATAATTGCTTTTTTCAAATGACTACAATGAAAGATAAATTGAGGTCTGAAATATTTGATGTGTGTGTAAAATTGATGATTATATTTTTGTAACAGGCATATATGCTTTCTGAGTGATATACTTAACTTGCATTTTATAGAAAAATGCTTACTCTTAGGTTTGAACTTTACAATAAAATATATCCAATGTTTGACATTTAACACATTAAAGTACATTTGAAAGGAAGCATTTCCATGTCTCTGCTACAGGATATTTGAATACATAGAAAAAATGTCCAGAAAGGTAATTAAGGATCTACACAATATGGATCTTGAAAGTGACAATTACATTGTTGTTTAATTCCTGGGATTACCAATTTTAGTTCTCAAGTATCAATCTGAAAGCATGAACTACTCAGTCATTATCTCCTGATCGAAATGAGTAAGGCTGACCATTGAGGGACAAGGATATGTGTCTGAAACAGCTGTAATTAACAAAAGGAAAGGTGAGAACACCTGGAAATATACTAAAACTAGTTAAGAGCAAGCAGGCTAAAAGGAGGAAAAAGACTTCAACCCCAACATTTCCATAGAAACTGCCTCAAGTTTCAAATAATGGTATAAAAGCAGCTCCCAATTCTGTTAACTCTTTACTTCATTTTTCTCCAGAGTAATGCTTATCACTAATTGATGTGGAGATTAGCTCAATCATATTAGTACTGTATACATGATTTTATACTTTTCCAGTGGTGCTTGTCAGTGACTTGCGAGAAAATAGACTTTCATCTGTAGTGTTTAGTTCAAAATCTCTATTTCTGATAAAATTTCAGAACTCATAATAGAGAGAGGGTATTTAATTGTAATCTGGATTGGAATGGGCTGGGAGGAAAGCAGTTCACCTTTTAAATGCAGAATAAAAGGGGGATAGGGATTGATAAGAATTCTCTGGATTTTGCCACCTTGGAAATTTGACATCTAGGTGGCATTTCATTCTTTTCAATTTTCTCTTGACATGTGAGTACTGTATCTACTTAGAAACTGTTTCTCTACCCACCTTGCCTTTTGTATATATATATATGTTTGTGTGTGAGTATGTGTGTGGCATGTGTGTATATTTGTGTATGTGTACATGGGTTTTCTCATGGTTATTAAATATTTGGGATTTGGTTGCTAAGAGCTTGGTTCTTTTCCAGATAAGGGAGATGATTATGAAAAGACAATTCTTGCCATCCTAATAAAACATTTAAAAAAGGAAGATAAAAAGAGAAAGGAGAAAGGGAAGAAGCTACTGATGTAAAGAAGTATAGCAGCCTTTTGCATTTTGGTATAGGCTCCAAATTGGTGTGGACTTGAATCAAAGGGATGGACTGACTTGCAGAATGCAACCCCATGCTGTGTCCCACCATGCTTGTTTTGTAACCAACTCACAGCTCTCAGAGGACTGCAGGATCTGGTCAGAGCTCTTGTCTACATCTTTATAGAAAAACGCAAATAAAAGAAAAGAAATACATACATTTTAAGATTTGTTGAAAGATTCATGACTTTTCCTTCTTTTAACTGACTTTTCTTTTCTTTTCTTTTTTGGTACTGGAGATTGAACTCAGGGGCACTCCACCACTGAGCCACATCCCCAGCCCTGTTTTGTGTTTTTTTATGTAGAGACAGGGTCTCACTGAGTTGCTTAGTGCCTCACTGTTGCTTAGGCTGGCTTTGAACTCACGATTCTCCTGTCTCAGCCTCTCTAAATTCTGGGATTACAGGCTTGTGCCACTGCGCCTGACTCTGACTTTTCATTTTTAATCTCACAGTTGTGTCACCAACTTGAGTTATGTGAGATGATACCCTGACTGCTCTTTTCTTAACTGTAGAATAAATGATGGGTTTTAACACTGTGGAGACCAAAAACTTTACATTCTCAGTTTGAGATAACTTATAAATATACAGAATTTATAGTACAAGGAGTGAAAATCTGTCATTTTCTGTACCTTTTGCGTTTTTAAGTAATTTTATTTTATTTTTAAAATATTTATTTTATTATTTTATTATTATTTTATTTATTATGATAGGATAATAATATTTTTTTCAGATTATAGATGTACAGAAAATTATGTTTCTGTAAAATCTATGGACTAGTTTAATAATGACCTCTGTCCCTTTAACCAAATATATAAATTTTAGAATATAAACTTGAATTCAAGTATTGGCCTGATCCCTTAAGGAAGAAGACACTCTCCCTCTCGTGAATAATAAGCAATATTTTACCTGTTTCCTCATTTCTTCCAGTTTGATTTATTACCATAACTATGCTGATGGTGACAGGATATGTGATCTGAGAATTTCAGAATATGGGAATTTATTGTTGGCATAGACATAGTAAATACAGCTTGATAGTTTTCATTAAAAAATCGATTTCATTAGATAAAATGATGTGCATCAATTACTTAAAGATTTATGAAGGAAAAGGGTCACAAACCAGAAGAAAATAAGAATATGATTTGCAAAGTATGAATAAGGGTGAGGAAAAGTGTTATTTTAGTGGCCACAATGAAAATAATAAGAAATTCACAGTTTTTACAATAGACATCTCCTTAGTTAACATTAAATTAATGTAGAAAAAGCAGGGAGTTATTTCATTATAGACTTTGCAAATGAAAAATGATTTAATCATACTTTTAAGTATACAAATTCATTATAAATATTTCAGTGTTGAAAGTGCTTTTGCTGTTTTATTAACCTTCAAGTAAATAAGTAGGAAAGTGATATTCTTAAAGAGAAAAATGTCATGCTATTTGCACTGATTTTTTTCTATTAGTTTTCTAATTATCCATTGCATTTAAAATGCTTCAGTGTCCCACTTTAAATTTCCTTTTTTAAAAATACCTGTCAAAATTTGACTTTTAGTTTTTGCTAAACTTTATTGCAGAAGCAATATAGGTTGATTGTTTTAAATCATATGTTTAATTATACAGAAAGATAAGAAAATCTTCTCTACATCTCATTTCTCATATTTGTTCAGACATTCAGATATATTCTGTGCATAAGCAAGTATGCACAGAAAAGCAAACACACATACACACAATGTATATTTATTTTCTTGATGATCTTATGAAAAAAATAAATATAATGAATCTCTAGTGAAATTATTAGGACTCAGGGTATGCTCTTTATTAAAGACATTACCTTTCTAATCTCAAAGATGGTCATAGTATTATTATTTATACAAGTCAGTAACTTATTTTATTTGAAAAACTGCTATGAGAAAATTTCTTATATGAGCATTCTCTAATTTTAAACATGTTTAATTAATATGATAGATGCCATCAACAAGTAGTCTTTTGAACAAAAGTAGTTATAATAGAATGATAAGGAGAACAATTTATTTTTTTCTTTTAATCTTTTGTACTTGTGTATCTTGTGTGTAAAATAGCAATAATAATATATATAACAAATAAAAATCAACATAATTTTTAGGTGTTAATATTCATTTCAAATTTATGTCCATAGTCATCTGTTTTGTTTTAAATTATATAAAAACTAAAAAATGTCAGGTAACAGAACTATTTTTAAGCACTATCATATTATTTTTAAAAATTTGTTAATTAAATGTTTTTAAAATAATAGTCTCATTTGTAATATTCAAATATCATTCAAATTTTAAGTTTTATTATAGCAAGCTAATACATGAACAACATAATTCATCACATCAACTTCAGTAAATTGGTTGAAAGTATTCAAAAAAGTCATGATTTCTAATGATGTCATTTAAAAAATATGTAGTTTTCAATAAAATTAACAAAACCCATCTATCTTCAAAAAGTTAAAGTTTATCATGTCCTCATGTATATCTAGTACCAAAACAGGAAGAAGAGATTTTTGAAAAAAATAAAATAAGTGCAGTTAAAATTTCATCAGGTATAAGTTCTTAGATTGATGCACTACATTGAATTGCAAAGGATATAGGATTCTTATTTTCTCCTTAGTATAAGATGAAAAAGTTGAATTATTTATAGGATATTCCAAATAAAACTCTCTTCACAATATTAAATTTTCATTAATCAATGGATACAACTCTAATCAGCTCTTAAATAATTTTAAGACCTATACCAATCACCTTTGACTACATATTTGTTCAACAATTGTATTTTCAGTGTTAGTCATTCCACTATTATTGGGGATCAAAAGATCAGCATAATGGTCATAGCCATGACACATAGGGAGACTAATGTCTAATCAAGTGAAAGAACAAATTTTGTAAAGAAAATCACAAATTCTTCTTAAACAGGTAATGGATTTTAAGATTTAGATAAACAAGGTAAAGTAACAGTTTACCTACAGTCCAATAAACTGGGGCAATACTATTATTATTAAGATAGTATTATAGTTATAATTCTATTTGTTCATTGATAACTGACACTGAAAATTTCATTAACAGACAAAACTCTTCCAAATTTTAAAATAAATATTGGAGTAGGAAATGCTAGTCCAAATGATTAATAGGTATTTTCCTAGAAGCAGAGTTTGATATGGTATTCAAGGTGAGAGTCTTGAATAATACATACAAGGCAAGAGTCTTCTGATCATACATTATTATAAATGCTTAACCACAAGGATATTTTAGCCGCCTCCTGTTAAATGGATAAGCTATATTAGCTTGAACTACCATCAATAAGTGAGAACAAACAAGAAAAATGAAATAACACTAAAACAACAGATTTTAAATGTAAATGTAAATTTGAGGAAAGATATACATTTAAAAAGCCTTAGAAACCTTTAGATAAAAATAGTGGCCCCTTCACATCTTTGCTTGAGGTTATCCTGGCCAGAATGATATCAAGAATTTGTTTCCACCAGGTACTGTCTTTTACTATATATTGATTCCTATTTTATTTCCTATGTTTACCTTTTCTGCTTGCTTTCCAATTATAGTATGAAGCAAGTAAAGTTCTTATTAAACTGCACAAATCATGAAAGTTTCAAGTTTGATGTTTTTCCTTGACTTATTTGTATACAACTTCCATAAAGAGTATAATTTCCCAGGAAACATTTGAGACACAAAAGATGCCAAGACACTAATGACTTTGTGTACATAAAATTCTGTGCAGTGAATAAAAACAAGCATGTAAAGTTAGGAATATTGATAGCCAGATTAAGTAAATATAAAGAATTATGCATAATTATCTTTTATATTGAAAATGATTTCTTTGATTCTGTTTATATAGAAGTAAATTGAATAATTTTCTCTTGCAGTTCCTCCCAACAGGTTATGTGTGTAATGTATGTAGCCTCAGGTTTGTATCTGATAGAAATCTACATAATCTGCTATTTTTGTGTTATTTAATTTTTTTGTTCTCACTGGTGATAGTGCATGCTAATATAGTTTATCCATTAAACAGGAGGGAGCTACAATATCCTTGTGGTTAAGCATTTATAATAATGTATGATTAAAAGATGAAGGAAATTTGTCTGATCCTAAGGGAAATAAGCCTATTCATTTTAAGATACACTATAATTAGAGATATCAATATTAAATGCATGAAAGTTTGGTCATAGGTTCAAGCTTATTATTACTATTTAATTTATAGTGTTTCTTTTCTTCCTTTATTAAAAATAAAACAAGAAAATAAATACCAGTGTGAAGCTTAAAAAACTAGTTTGGTATGATGTGAACCTTTGAGAATTCTATAAAGCAGCATGAGACATTGTTCTGTTCAATTTCAAGCTATTGATCCAACTGAATGCTTATTTAGAGACAATGTCTTTATCTTTATTTGAATAAACAAAAAATATTTTGTCTTTAGAGAAAAGAAACTTGGAAATTTGGTTTATATAGGCTTCATCTTATGTATAGATATTCCTCATGCAGAGGATCATAAAGACATGTTGCCCCTGAATACATATTGGAAATCTCAAATCCTTTGTGTGTATATATGCATTTGCATATGTAATAAAATGCAATGCTTACAAGATGACATATAATTAAATGAATTCTTTGAAGACAAGAAAAAATTCAAATATAAACTAAACTAAATCATTTAAATTTGGATTTGTTTCCTATGCAGGATATGTGAATAGATTCCCTATCAGCAGCCCAGATGTCAGGCATCACAACTTTGAGATTATCATGACTGTAAAAGTTTTAGTCCTATAAAGAAGCTTTTTAGCACACCTTAAACAAAACTATAAACAAAATAACATTTATCTCAGAAGAAACATGTATTTTTGTGATATTTATGAATGAAGCTGGTTCCATGCTATTAAAATGGGATGCTATTAACTAAGGGTGCTTGACCAAAATGAAAATACCAGCAAGAATAGTAAAGAAAAAGACATAAAACTCAAGGAGATACTATGAATAAAATCTGGTGATCCATTTAGAGAGTACCTTACTCTAAGAATATGTGTAGTGGTAAAAATAAATTCTTGATATCAGTTCCTTTCCTGGCTGCCTTCCTTCCTTCCTTCCTTCTTTTCCATCTTTCTTGCTTTCTTTCCTTCTTCTTATCTCTTCTCCTCCTCCTTTTCCCCCTCCTCGTCCTCCTCCTCCTTCTCTTTCTCTCTCTCCATATTTTTAAACACAATTTGAAGAAATGGAAGAAACATTCACAACCAGTTTTCACAAGAGTCAGCCATCCTGGCAATATCTCAAATAAATTTCCTTTTGAACGAGCTGTATAATGGAATATAAAGAATGTAAGACAAAAATAGTGAAACCTACAATATATCACTGCAAACATTTAGATCATTCCCAGTTTAACTAATATCATAGTGAGTAATTTGTACATAGTTAGGTCTCCATATTTTTCTTTCATTACCAAAAATTAAAGAGTAAATACAATGAAGCCGGCTGCAGTAGCAAACACTTATAATTCCAGCACTTTGGGAGGCTGAGACAGGAGAATCAGTTCAAAGCCAGCCTCAGCAAAGGCAAGCTGCTAAGCAACTCTGTGAGACCCTGTCTCTACATAAAACACAAAATAGGGCTGAGGATGTGGCTAAGTGGTCAAGTACCCCTGAGTTCAATTCCTGCTACCTAAATAAATAAATAGTAAATACAATGAACATAGGGATATATGTGAATAGGTATTACATGTTGGGGAGGATTTTATGATGGGTTCTCACAGCAAATTCTTCATTAGATAAATGAAAGTGAAAAATCCTAGCAACTAAATAGTATTTAAAACTTTATTTGTTTTGAATTATATAAAAATTGTATTGAAATTATGTGCATATCAGTATTCCATATATTCAGTAATGGTTCAAAGATAGATTTTATACAGATACAGAAGTATTAGTAATTTAACAATATGAAATTTCTGTTTGCATTTCCAAATGTACAGTATGTGATCTTACCCTTTTATGAAAATATTTTAAAGTTATAGATGGATATGGTATCTTTATTTTATTTATTATTTATTTATTTATTTATTATTTATGTGTGGTGCTGAGGATTGAAACCAGTGCCTCACACATGCTAGGCAAGTACTCCACCATTTAACTACAACATCAACCCTTGATCTTGTTCTTAATGTAAATCTTATGTCTAAGGTTATGGGTTCCAAATGGTATTGGAATTTTAACACAGGGCAGATCAATCAGAGTCAAACAAAACTGTTGAAAGATGAGATTTGTTCCAGTGTCTATGAGGGATTTGTAGTTGAAAAACTAAACTAGAGAATCCAGGTGATTTGACAGAGATTCATGCCCGGTCTAAAGAATTTTTCATACTTCTGTGTCCTATTTCAAATCCAGAGGTGATATATGAAAGTCAAGGTCACCAAGCCAAAATCCATGCTCTGTGTGGTTTTTAAAAGTCTTGTGTTGCATTTTGAGAGCCCTCTCTCTCTCTTTCCCTTCCTCATTTTCTCCCTCCTCTTAACTCTTCCCCCAACTCTTTCTCCTCCTCCTCCTAGATATGCCAGTCTTGTCTTAGATAATAAATGAGAAAACTGAAGGAACATAACAAAAGATAGAAAGTGCACATGAGGCAGTAAGAGAATTAGACTTTGAACTTTTATTTAGTCTGATTCTACAGACTGCTTTCTTCATAGCAGTCACAGTGTAATGCTTTAGAGTGCTGACTCCTACGTCAAATCAACCAGGTTATTACTTTAGGGCGTGAATGATAAGCTCTGAGATCTTGAAAGCTGATTTTCTCACCTTTAAAATGTGTATACTACTAGTACATTATCATAGCATTGTGAGGATCACATGAGTCAATATATATATATAAATCATTTAGATGAGTGCTTATAATTTAATGAGCTTTATATAAGTGATGCTCCTGGTATCACTGTTCTGTCTGCTACTGGGATTAGTTTGTACATTTAGATTTAGCTGTGTTAAAGTTTCTACATAATAGATCTGAACAGCTGACTTTTCAGGATTATTTGATGCAATATAATAGTGCATTACACTAAATTGCCAACATGATGAAAATAGAATATTGACTTAGTATTTCATGTAGTCTTATAAGCTTTTGTAAAGCAGTATTGATTCTTCTTCAGGTGGGAGGTCAGCATAAGATGTGAAAAGAAAAGCATATGAGGGTAGAAATCATTATGGCTCTTTTAAACTTGTTTGTGTGAAAAATAAAAATTGGTTTCCCTAATCTTGTTGCTATATAACAGCAATGTTTACCCCTTTTTCCTAGCCTTCAAGGATGACAGAGAAGTGCAGATGAAAAAGAAAATATTTAATATAGTGCATTCAATAGTATACTACTTTCTTTTGTTTGCATTTTAGAAATGCTTAAATGAAAAATGAGTTTTTGCTACGGGTTCTTGTTAAGAGGGTTTTTATAAGAAATAGAGCAATATAGCTATATTTTGCAATGTTATTGTCAAAATGTTATTTTCATTCCCTATAAACACAACTTGAAAGATTCTGCCATTGTGTTTTTCTACTTTTGTTATTTAAAGGAGAAATGGTGGCGTAAACAGTGATAGGTGGGAATCAGCATCCAGGCATGTTACCTCTTAGAAAGATCTTTACGTATGTTTTGTCTTTCAGGGACATAGGACAATGTAGTGAAATATGACAGAAGGAGCTATTGGTCCTAGCTTTCAGAGATAGGATCAATAAATTAAATCATACATTTATATTATGAAAGTAAATCCCATTCTAACAGGACTATTTAAAACACTTAAACAGATTTTTTTCCATAATAAGCTTTAAGTCTCAAGAAAATTTGAAATCACTATGATGCAATTTTATAAGATACAAGGGCGTGTATTCATTATACTTTATTTCTCTATTAAATGTTATGATTGGGGGCTGGGGTTATGGCACAGTGGTAGCGTGCTCGCCTAGCACGCAGAAGGCACTGGGTTCAATCGTCAGTACCACATAAAAATAAAATAAAGATATTGTGTCCACCTACAACTAAAAAATAAATATTAAAAAATAAATAAATGTTATGATTGGCTGAATTGTGTTTAATTTTAAACACAAATTTAAATTTCATATGTTGAGGTCCTAACCCTAGTACTTCAAAATGTAACTCTATTTAGAGATAGGACATTTCAAAAGATGATTAATTCACAATGTAGTCATTATGGTGGAAATTAATTCAATCAGAGTTCTTATAGAAAGAGAGATCAGAACACATGAAGAGGCACCAAGAGCACACAGGCCAAGAGAGAGACCTGAGAGGAACTCAGTCCCAGAGAACCCTGATATTGCAATTCAGGTTTCCAGAACTGTGAAAAAATAAATTACTGGTATTTTTGTCATGTAGTCTATGGTATTTTGTCATGAACATTCTAACAAAATAATATAGATATAATATCATGCCAAATTTTATACACATACACACACATATATACATAGAGAACTTTGGAAATTAAATTTGCTTAAAATATCTATTATAAGAAATGTCAATTATACCTTTTACATCATAATTTTAATGTTCATAAATACTGTAGATAACAGTGCTTTTTATTATAACTATTAACACAAGTTAATTGTATGTACTGATAATATTCACTGATATTTCCATACATGCATACTTGAAATCCTGTCATTTGTAGCAACATGATGCTACTGGAGAACATTATGTTGAGTCAAAAAATCCATACACTGAAAGACAAATAACACATGTTCTCACTCATTTGAGTAAACCAATAAGTCAACTTAATAGAAGAGCAGACTGAAATAGTGGGGAAGAATAAGAGGGAAGTTAAAAATTAAAAAAAAAAAACTAAGAGGGACTTTTAGGAACTAGGAAGCATTCTAAGAGGAAGTAAATAAGGCAAGGAGTCAAAACTATAAGGGTTGTTGGGCATGATAATGCCAGATAATAATGTTTTGAAATAAATGACAATATACAATTTAGATAATTTGCTTCATGGAGTGAAATCTCAAAAAGCATTATATATGTGTATATGTGTATATATATATGTATATATATTATATATTATGTAGTATATATAATATATATAATTAAATTTGTAATGCATAATTATCATGAAATGATGAGGTAACAAATGTTGATAAAACTCCCATTTCCTTTTTCTATTTACCAGATTAATGAGCATTCTCAATTCCTCCACCCCGACATGTTTTTTTTTTCTTTCTTCTTTTTTTGTCTTGTTTTTCTGTTTGTCAGTTTTTTCTGTTTGTTTGTTTTATGGGAGATTGAACCCAGGGGTGCTTAAATACTAAGTAACATTGTCAGCCCTTTTTCAATTTTTTATTTTGAGACAGGGTCTCACTAAGGTTTTTAGGGCCTTACTAAGTTTCTAAAACTGGCTTTGAACTGGCCATCCTTCTGTCCCATCCTCCAGAGACCCTGGAAATAAAGGCAGGTGCCACAACACTGGGCTCAATTCCCTCTTTAAAAAGATCTCCAGCTGGGTGCAGTGGCACAAGCCTGTAATCCCAGCACTTAGGGAGGCTGAGACAGGAGAATCGTGAGTTCAAAGCCAGCCTCAGCAACAGCAAGGTGCTAAGCAACTCACTGAGACCCTGTCTCTACATAAAACACAAAATAGGGATGGGGATGTGGCTCAGTGGTCGAGTGCCCCTGAGTTCAATCTCTAGTACCAAAAAAAAAAACCAAAAAACAAAAAGATCTCCATGGCTACAGACTTGTTTGCAAGGATCTTTCTGCACGTACCACTTAAAGTATGCTTACAAATGCTGGTATTCCTCACTAAACTGCAGTAAACTGCAATTTTACTTATTACTGCAAACTTATAATCTAATTAAATATTATATAAACCTATTAAATATGAATGTAAAAAGAAATGTGGTGACTTGTTTCCCTTAAAATTAAGTTGACTTTTTTGAGAATAATTCATATTGGAGGATTGCTTTAAACAATTCAGGTCAAATGAGGAGTTCATGAAAAATTTGGAAAGGACTGGGAAAAAATAATCACAAAAATCTGGAAAGCTTGCATTTCAATTGCTTTACATGCTTTTTAGCATTAAGAAATCAAACCGGGAAATTTAGAGCTTTGGAAATGTATTTTTTATATTAGAACTAGTAGGTAGAAATTGAATGCAGTGCTGCAGAATATTTTCATACTTATACTTAGAAATAATAAAATCTATACAGCACACTAAGGAAAATCCAAAGATTGGTCATGGCTAGTGGTTACTGGTTTGGAATTTTCTGCTTTCCAACACTTCTTCAATGTCCTCAGAATTGTGAAGATTAGTATTTCAACATACCCAAAGTTGTTACATAGATGGTATACTAACAATTGAATAAATGGATGAATTTTAAAATATAAAGGTAAAAAATGTTCATTACATTCCTTGCATACACATATGCTTATATATATTGTATATGATTATCCCCTTATATACATTTTATCTTTGACCAAGAAAGATCTGTCCTATCAGTGGCAGATAAAATAAGGAATTTAGCTGGTCTTAAACTGGCAGATCAATCTTGAAGAAAATGAATATGTTCAAAATAGGAAGAGAAAACATAAAAATAAAATATTCTCTTATATATAAGCCCAAAGAGAATACAATCAAAGCATTATTGAATAAAAATATGGTTGCTCACGATAAGAGTTAATATTAAATGTTCCTTCTATATATCTTTTAAGTAAATTAGAAAAAGTCAAAACAGTAAGCAGCTCCTGTCCCCCAAAAAAGCACTTAATAAATTTAAATATAGAGCCGGGCTCAGTGGCACAAGTCTGTAATCCCAGCACTTAGGGATGCTAAGACAGGAGAATTGGGAATTCAAAGCCAGGCTCAACAACGAGGAGGCATTAAGTAATTCAGTGAGACTCTACATAAAACACAAAACAGGGCTGGGGATGTGGCTCAATGGTAGAGTGCCCCTGAGTTCAATCTCCAGTACAAAAAAAAAAACAATTTAAATATGGAAGTCCACTGATACTGAACTAAGTGTTTTGAGGGCTGTGTGTAACTGGCATTCGAATCTAGGTGTGCTTTATCATTTAGCTACATTCCCAGCCCTTTTCATTTAGTTATTATTTTTATCTATTTTTATTTTATTATTTTTTATTTTGAAACAGAGTCTTGCTAATAGTTTAGGTCCCCTCTAAACTGCTGAGGCTTATTTAGAACTTGCAATCCTCCTGTCTCATACTCCCTAATTGCTGGGATTACAGGCATGCTCCACTGAGCCCAGCTCAACTAAGAAATTCTTAATGTTTTATGCTGTTAATATCATGCATTATATAAGAAATTTCCTTCACGTGTTTTTATTACGTAATTCAAAACGAATCTAAGAGAACTTAGGTGCAATGGCCCCATTTTAGGCAATATGAATAAATAAATGGAAGAAGAGAAAGTAAAGAAAGATAACAGCTCTTATTTTGAAAATCAAAGAGAAAATGGTGATTTTCAGTAATCAAATATCTGCATTAATAAATAGTACCTTACATTCTCAGGCAAGTTTATATGATAATACATGTGCTCATATTTAATCTATTTAAATTATCTCAGATTGGCAAAGTATTATAATTTTTTCTCCCTCATTTCCCTTCCTCCTTCTTCCATCTCCTTTTCCCAATTTTAATATAATTATTTCCAATTTAGAAAATCTACATGGCAGGAAACTTAAGTGCTTCCATACAATAAGGAATATAAAATCACACTAACATTTGACATATTTCTCCTATGTTATAAAAATGCCCATCAACTTCAAAATAAAGAGGGAGTTTGGTAATTTAGTCTGGGACTTCATCAGAGAGAACTGAATTTATTTTTAGTAATAGCTTTTCTATTCATCTAAATTTAATATTTGCATAAGATGTAAAGTCAAGTCTTACAAAATAAAAGGGGTTCTTTTTTATTGTTACTAAGTATGCATAATTCTTGGAAAATCATTTCTTTTTAGGCTCAGATATCCAAACTGTATAATATCACAAAGCTTTCTGTCACAAAATATGTCTAATATCATGTTACTAAGGGCAATGATTAATTTTTTTATCAAAAATACATATGAGCCCACAGATGTAATTTCTTAATCAAAAGAAAAATTTTGATTTATATAATTTTATCCATGTGGGAAAAAACTTATAAATTAGAAAAAGCTGTACAAAAATTTATTTTCATTCTGATTCCTATATTTTAAATATTTTCTGTTGGACTAGAATAATATTCAAACACTTTAAAAAATTTGCTTTAAAATTATGTTGCTTAACAAATCATATGAAAATCATAAAGGATACTTTAAAGGCTACTTTCATTCTTAAAAAGGGGTAGCCTAGGTTCATAAATTACATTTCAATGACATGCTATTTATAATGATATCAACTTCAAATGGTTGAAAACATCAATGCAGGATTATTATTTTAAAGGAAATCAACTTGTTATTAGTAGCAGACTAGTGTATAGTATGATAAAATGTTTTTCCTAATATCAATGCTTATGTTGTAATCTATATTTTATTAAAAACTCTTTGACTTTCCATATGAATTGTAGATACTAATTTCCACAAACCAAACCTTGTAATACTTTCATAGAATAAATACTTTGAACTTCTCATGGATGTTCACATGTTATATGTTAGGATTGATCCTTTATTCATTAGTAAGAAAAAAATTAAATCCTCCAGAAAATGTTGAAACCAATTATTAATTCATAGGCATAGACAGCAGTGAAAAGCATTACTGGGTATTTAACGCACTTTGAAAGAGGGAAACTAACTTTAAATAAATCATTAGTATGTTTTTTTTCTAATTGCCTCAATTTTTATGATTAGCTACTTGTGAATTAGGAGAATGATATATCATTTATGCTGAGTGATATGAAAATGAATGATGGCTTTTCTGACAAAGGAGATGTTAATTACTCAATAAAGGAACTTAGGAGCATGTGAATAAATTCCAACTGTAAGTCTGATATAAAGGAACATTTTTCCAGATATGTTTCATGACCCATATATAATTTTCAGTATAGCTGTTGGAGGATGAAATGTTAAATGTACACAAATAATTAATTTCTATTATTATCCAATGACATTTATACAGTTGAGTGATATGTGTGTTAAGTACAATGAAACCAGATTATATATTTGTACCTCAAAATAAACATTCTCAAAATATTAAGTGGTGTGAATTAATTGCAAGAATTTGATCAAACATGTTAAAATAAAATTACAAGCTAAAGTAAAATATTTTTGGTAAATGTTTAGGTAGGAAGCTGCAACAAGAAAAAAATAGTTAATATAGCAATGTACCAGTAGTAATTTGAAGTTTTGGAATTCTAACTCTATCAAATTTATAATGTTTAAATTTATTTAGTCTTAAATTTATTTATGCTTTAAATATTTCACAATATGTTCTCATGGTAAAAATATTACATTTTTAAAATGGTGAACCGTTGTGTTCTTTATGTCTATGTATCATATATTAGTTGTAAATATTGTATCAGGAAGAAATTTTAAGTAGAACTCCTTGTTCAGTTGGTTGATATCACAATGCTTACACTAGATTTACAGAGATGTCAAAAGCTTGGAACAAATATAATAAAATACCTTCTATAAATTGCTTGAAACTGTTTATTCTTGCTGAGAATTTTTTAACTTTGTACTCAATCCAGAATTGAAATCAATTCTCCAAAATTCCTAATCTTATTTTGCACAGTTTTAGCATCTTTGGAAATAAAAGAGTTAAAAATCATTGAGGAAAGAAATCGAAGTTTATATTTTAACTCTTAGGAGTGGTAGAATGGGTATTTAAGCAATAGTATTCTTTGCATAATTATAAAACACCTTTCATTCTCATGCTTATCTACTTATATTACTCTTGTGATTTTAAGGTACTTGAACATAATCCATTCAAAGTATAGTCATTTGCTTGTTCTCTTGTCCATTCCATCATGATATTGTAATTTCCACCTTCTGATCCCCCCCAAATACAGAGGTATATATCTGTATCATTAGACGTATTTTCTTAATGCTTGGCTTAATAAAGCCTGACATGATTTTAACTTTAAAACATGTTTTTGTAAGGAAGAAATACAAAGTTCTTTTTTGTACAAAAGGTAAAATTTCAGGGAAAAAACTCAAAAGCATAATATCTACACCTTGTGAATTCTACTTGTTTTATTGTTCATTCTATAGAATTATATTAAAAAACCCTATGGTTGGGACTTACTTTTGCCCAATTAGAATTCAATCTTTCTTCATGCCATTTAAAAATTTATTAGGAACGTCGTCTTTGGCTTTGGCTTTCCTGACACTGCCAATTAAAATTTTCAAACCCTGTAGGCCTCTCATATGAGCATTTTAGATTCAGAAACATTAATAATAAGTAAATCAAACAATTCTCTAACATGTTAATAGCGTTAATTTGCTTCTTATCAAGACCTAAAGATTTGACAACTATGTCAAGAATAAAAAATGGACATTATAAATTGGATGCTGTCAGAAAAGGTAAAAGGAAAAAATGCTGATACAAGTAGAGTGAAAGGTGAATAAAAATGAATGACTTCTGGGTATTTTTTATTATTGTGTATAAAAAATCTTATTTTGCATGTTTACCATATATTATATAAGAAAATGTTCTAATGATATGAAGTATGTGTTCCTGTATGTATAACTGGGATTATAATTAAGTCAATATTATACTTCCATATATACAAACTTTCAAAATTAAAATGGCCAATCAAGAAATATCTATTGGGAAGAAAAAGAAGTAATGAGGAGAAATAAATTGGAAGTATAATTAATATTTTACAATTGTATCAATATAAAATTTTATCATCAGGCCAAAATTTTAACTGTTATTATAATTGCCATTTATTAAAGAATCAAAAAAGTGTAGGGTTAGGTGATTTGTTGAACAAGCTGTTCCAAATATCAGAAAATATAAATGTTATTCTTTTCTATCAAGCAATATGCAATTATGCTTTAACTAAGTTTATGTGTTAGGAATTTGAGAATACCTACTTCCATTAGGGTTCCTTGATTCTTACTTTTATGTATGTAAAAACTAACCTTAACAGAACTGTAGCAATCATAAAAATGGGTGAATTAAGAAAATACAGAACATGAAAAGCATGGATATTCATTTCCTTAAATCTCCAGAAAATAATAAATAAAAAAGTTTGAAATTACATTTCAAAATGCTTTTTGTATATTCTAAATAACAAACAATTCTTCATGATCTGCTACCAAGTTCCACCATGAACTTTGCTTATTCAATGAAAAGAATGTTTTCTCTGGTAGTAGCACTTTTCAGGTTCTGAGAATACATTTATAAACAAGCAGACATAAGTTTCTGCCATTGTTGAGTTAATATTCTTTTTAATTTTTTTTTAGTTGTCAAAGGTCCTTTATTTTATTTTATTTATATGTGGTGCCGAGAATCAAACCCAGTGCCTCACACATGCTAGGCAAGAGCTCTACCACTGAGCTATGATCCCAGCCCCAAGTTAATATTCTGATAGGAGAAAATTAAAATTTCCCCCTGCTTCCTTCACTTACTTTATCAAACTACTTATAGTTCCTGGAACATACCATGTTCTTTAAATTTCTATGCCTTTTCATATCCTGTTTCCTTTGCTTCTCATGCATTGCTCCACAGCATTATCTATATGTTGAACCCCCATTTGTATTTCTAAACTTTGACAAAGTG
>PVHX01024692.1:0-23577 GCA_004024805.1 Geosciurus inauris | reverse complement strand
CATAAAACACAAAATAGGGCTGGGGATGTGGCTCAGTGTTCGAGTACCCCTGAGTTCAATCCCTAGTACCAAAAAAAAAAAGAAAGAAAGAAAGAAAAGAAAGAAATAGAAATGGTCAATTAATATATAAAATATGTTCAACAGGCCAGGTTTGGTGGCACATGACTTTATCCCCTGTGGCTTGGGAAACTGAGGCAGAAGGATTGTAAGTCCAAGATCGGCCTCAGCAATTCAGTGAGACACTAAGAAATTTAGCAAGACCATGTCTCAAAATAAAAATAAATAAATAAATAAAAATTGAAAATTAAAAAGGCTGAGGATATGGCTCAGTTGTTAAGCGCCTCCTGAGTTTAATTCCTGGTACCAAGTGGGGGCGGTCAACATATCTAGCAATCAGGGAAATACAAATCAAAATTACATTAATTACATTGCAGAAAGTTGATCAAAGACCTAGGCATTAGACCAGAAACCCTACACCTACTAAAAGAAATCTGTAAGGCCAACACTCAATTATGTCAGCTTAGAAACTGACTTCCTCAACAAGACTCCTAAAGCACAAGAACTAAAATTAAGAATCAATGAGACACTATCAAACTTAAAACTTCTTCACAGCAAAGAAAACAAGAGTGTAAAGAGAAAACCTATAAATGGGAGAAAATCTTTGTCACCTCTCCCTCAGATAGAGCATTAATCTCCAGGATATATAAAGAATTAAAAAAGAAACACCACCACCAAAAAACCAAATAACCCAATCAATCAATGAGCAAGGGAACTGAACAGGAACTTCACAAAAGAAGAACAATGAATGATCAACAAGTAAATGAAAAAAGTGTTCAACATCTCCAGCAATTAGAGAAATGCAAATTAAAACTACACTGTGATTTCATCTCATTCCAGTCAGAATAGCAACAATCAAGAATACAAAAACAATAAATGTAGGCAAGGATGTGGGGAAAAGGTACACTCATACATTGCTGGTGGGACTGCAAATTGGTGTAACCCCTCTGGAAAGCACTATGCATATTCTTCAGAAAGCTTGAAATAGAACCATCATTTGACCCATTTATCCCACTCCTTGGTATATACCCAAAGGAGTTAAAGTCAGCATACTACAGTGATGCAGCCACTTAAAGGTTTATAACCTTGCTAATCTATGGAACCAACCTGGTGGCCTTCAACAGAGGAATGGATAAAGAAGAGGTAATAGATATACACAATGGAATATTACTCAGCTATAAAAAAGAATAACTTTTTGACCTTTGCAAGTAAATGGATGGCTTGAAGAATGTTATGCTAAGTGAAATAAGCCAATCTCTAAATTTAAAGGTGGAATTTTCTCTCTGATATGTGGATTCTAATACACAACAAGGGGGGATGGGAAGAATAGAAGTTCAGTATGTTAGACAAAGGGAAATGAAGGAAAGGGAGGGAGAATAAGAATAGGAAACACAATGGAATGAATCTGTCCTAAACTTCTTATGTACATATATGAATATACCACAGTGAATCTCCACATCATGTACAACTACAAGTCTGGGATCCTCATTAGCATAATATATATTCCATGTTTGTTTAAATATGTCAAAATATACTCTAGTGTCATGTATAACTAAAAAGAACAAATAAAAAGGGAAAGAAAGAAATTACACTTAGGATTGTCAGGAAGATGGCAGAAGAAAGCTAAGGAGCAAGTCTGTATTTCCTCACAACACAGAAGGGAGGCAGCAAGGGAGAAGCAGAATTGAGAAGTGGTTAACAAAGTAAGTGCTTTTAAAACTCAATATTACTAAGTATGAGACTCGCAGAGACTGGAAGATAGGTTGCCAGAGTAGAAACAAACTCAGAGTCCCCTAACCTTGAACAGAAACCTGGCAATAAGAGAAATGGGAGGGGTACAGATATTATCTTAAGCTCACCCTCTTGAAAACAGTTGAAGAGATACAAATTTAAAGTATGAGGGTAACAGAAGGGTACTTAAGCAGCACAAACAGCTTAAAACTAAATTGTGAAAAGAAAACTGAGCCGAGTGTCCACAGCCATCTTGCAGAGCCCTCAGACAATCAGTCATTCCCTTAATTCAGTACTATCTTGCCATTCTCAGACACTTGCCAATTAAATCAGAGTGAATTCCCCTGTAGTGGGACCTCTTAAAGAATTTGGACAGAAAAAAACTTCTAGAAAAGCCACTATTAGTTGAAAATTGTCAAAATCCCCTCTCTCCACCCCACCATGAACAAGGGGAATTAATGATCTGATAGGAACCTGTTTCAGGATGTGCTTTAGCCCAACTAAGAACTGCACAACGTCTCCTTGCTCAACAGAGACAGAAATGAAGCAGGTTTGGCCCCTGGATGCACCAGGTCCTGACATGTTGGGGGTGGAGGTTAACATGGGAAGCCTATATCATCATACTATAGTGATGCAACCACATCAATGTTTTTTGTTTGTTTGTTTGCTTTTGTTTTTTGGGTACTGGGGATTGAACTCAGGGGTACTCGACTACTGAGCCACATCTCCAGCCCTATTTTGTGTTTTATTTAGAGACAGGGTCTCACTGAGTTGCTTAGTGCCTCACAATTGCTGAGGCTCGTTTTGAACTAATGATTCTCCTGTCTCAGGCTACCAAAGTGCTAGGATTAGAGGCATGCGTCACCATGCCTGGCCACATCAATGTTTAGAGCAACACAGTCCACAGAACCATACTAGAGGGAAGATGTCTGAATATCCATTGACATAGAGTCCAAATAGGAAATTATTAGAGTCTGTGCAGCAAGAAGGGGCTAATCCTAGCCATAACTGGTGTATAGCCTGAACCATAATCACAACTGGCATATAATAAGGCATTTTTGGATACTGTCTGAACCTTGCATCAGACTTACTATTCAGAAGGAATCAAAATGCATCATTCACAACCTAGAACATTGGAAACAAGATTCCAGGTGAACCAACTAAGACGCTTCACTGTAGTACCTCAGTAAGCTGCAAGGGCCAGAGGAATACTAATGGACCACAGAATACCCAAAGCAAATACACAACCAGAGTTATTGTGCTCTGAGACAGCCATCAGGATCTTCTCTATGGTGAAAAGGATCCTGTTGAGAGGAGCAGGTATACAGTGACCCACAGCAATCACAGGGGCACTCCACAGCCTGCAACCTGAACTACTGCATACAATAGAAACAGTCTACCCACAACGCTGCACGCTCCAAGCAGTCAGCTGTAGGACTCTGAGCTAACAAACCAGAAGCTGTTGGTAGAGATTTATAGAAACTAGGAAGTTGGTTCCTTTTGACCCTGCAACTCAGAACAAATCCACAGCCAAAGACTGATGAAATTCTGCTAAATGTCCAAATTCCAATGAAATCCAAATAAAGAGTCAAGTATATATTTTTTTACCTTGTCATGGTATACTATAAACGACTCTAATGTCATATAAATAGCTCTTTAAATTGAATGGTAATTATTAACTCAGTAGCCAATATTTAACTAATTGAATATATTTGATGTAATTGTTTAAAGCATTAATTGGAATCAGTCTTTCTATTTTTGTTTTCCTGGGTGTAGTTTATGCATGGTCTCTTACCCTCTACTCATTCTCTTGCATTATCCACCCCTACCTCAAATATCAATGATTCATCTATTCTTTCTTTCTACCTTGGTGTAAATTATCTTTCCCTCCCTCCCTGCCTCCTCTCTTCTATTTGCCCAGTCTTTCCTCCCCCTTTTAGCCCTCACTTAAGGTTATAGTAAGATTAATAAGTTTAACAACTAATATTTGACCTATTCCAGAACTTTTCTATAAGTTTATATCTGAATCACAGGGAACAATGGCAACAAGTTTTTTTTGTTTCTTATAAGGTTGGATAGAACAGGCTTGGCTCTGAAGTGATCATAGTAAATATTGCTCAATGGCATCCCTTAAAGTTGTGCTGATATTGGGATCAACAAATGTCACACATTGAATTACAATGTCATTATCTGGATATTCACCCAACACAGGATTCTTAAGAAAAGCAAACTCACAATGTAGTTCTTCACTAAACGAAGTAAGAACTATATCAATAGATGGGTAGACATACAAACCATATGAAAAGCAAGGGAAAACTCCCATACAGTTCATAATGCTTCAACAATAGACTTCACTGACAATACAGTGGAGGGAATATCAGAGAAGGACTTTGGAAAGTTCATAGTTAAATTGTTCTATGAGTTAAAAGAAGGTGTAGGGAGTAGAATCAGAAAGAAAATACAGAAACTAAAACATTGATTCAATAAACAGAGATTCTTTAAAAGTTCCAAATGGAAATCCTCAAGATTATGGGATGAATAAACTGAATTAAAAATTTAAGGGGCTGGGGTTGTGGCTCAGTTGTAGAGTGCTTGCTTGGCATGTGTGAGACCCTGGATTTGATCCCCAGCACTGCATATAAATAAATAAATAAAAAGATTCATTAACTACTAAAAAAATGTTTAGAAAATTAATGAAAAGCACCACCAATAAACTAAAGCACTTTAAGATAATTTTAAGACCTTGAGGATAAAGAATATAATCTTGAAAATACAGTTGACCATAGAAAAAGGATGTTGAGACAATGAACAGAATATTCAAGAAATCTTGTATAGCATTAAAAGGCCAAATTGAACATTTACTGGGAATGTTGAAGGCTCTAAAATATAAACTGCAAGAATGCACAATATTTTCAATGAAATAATATCAAAAAATTCTAAACCTTAAAAATGAGATGGATTTCAAATACAGGATGCATATAAGTCTGCAAATACACAAAATCACAATAGATCCACTCCAAAACACATAGTTTTGAAAATGTCTAACATATAGAATAAAGATAGAATTTTAAAAGCAGCAAGAGAAATTTTCCTGGTCACATTTAGAGGTAAACCAATTGGAATTTCAACTGCTTTCTTGTGCCAGATCCTAGAAACCAGGAGGTTTTGCAATAATATATACCAAGCTTGGAAAGAAAATGGATGTTAACCCAGAAAAATTAAGTTCCAGAATTTTATATGAAATAAAAACCTTCCATGATGAACAAAAGCTGAAAGAATTCACTACTAGAAAACCTGCACTACAAAACATACTATTGAAGAAGAAATGAAAACTTAAAATGAATCCAGTATTGAGAGGAATTACACTAGAAAAAAAGTCAGTTAATGAGAAGTCTAATATAATATTAGAAATAAATAAAATGACAGGAAATAAAAATCAGGAAATTTATTAGAAATAAATAAAAATGACAGTAAATAAAAAACATTGACTGTAGGGGCTGGGGTTGTGGCGCAGTGGTAGCGTGCTCACCTAGCACGTGGGAGGCACTGGGTTCGATCCTCAGCACCACATAAAAATAAAATAAAGCTATTGTGTCCACCTACAACTAAAAAATAAATATTAAAAAAAAAGAGGGGAGTCCTTCTCCTCTCTGAGAGGACCCACTCTAAAAAAAAAAAAAAAAAACATTGACTGTATACAGTTTAAAATTTTCAACTAGAAGACATAAGTTGCCATATTGATTTTTTTTAAAGATCCAACAATATGCTGTTAATAAGAGACTCACCCCATAGGCAAAGACATTTACAGACTAAAGGTGAAAGGATGGGGAAAAAGCCAAACCATTCACCTGGGTTTCTTAAGTGAGATATTCTATTATAAGATAATGTTAGTCTCATATCAGATATATGATATGCTATCTCATATGAGATAAAGTGGACTTTGAGCCAAGATTAATAACTAGAGACAAAGATGGCCATTTCATACTGCATAAAGGAATAATACATAAGCAAAACATAGCAACAGTAAACAAGTATGCAAGAAGCAATGAACCATTTATGTACTAATGTACTAACCCTTCTCAATATTAAAAATAAAATAGATCCTAATACAATAATACTGTGAGATGTTAACATGCATCTCTCATCTCTGGATAGATCAAACAAACAAAAACTCAGTTCTACAGAATTAAAAATAAGATTAATGGTATGAACTTAAAAGATATCTACAGAATATTTCATCCAGCAATGAATGAATTCACTTTTTTCTCAGTACCAAATGTAACACATTCTAAAAATAGACTATATTTAGGTCACAAAGCAAATCTCAGCAAATAAAAAAATAGAAATAATACCTTGCATTCTATCAGATCATAGTGGAATGAAATTAAAAATGAAAATAAAATAAAAAACAGAAACCACTCTAACATCTGCAGATTAAATAATACACCTTTGAATGATAAATGGAGAACAGAAGAAATAAGGGAAGAAATAAAAAAGAATATTAGAAGTAAATGAATTTAGTGATATGACTTATCAAAATATCTGGGACAATAAGAAGGCAGTTCTAAGAGCAAAGTTTATAGAATTAAGGTCATATATTAAAAGAACACAAAGATACCAAATAATCTAACATTACAGCCCAAGACCCTAGGGGGAAAAAAAACAAACCAACAAACAAATCAGTAGAAGACAGGAAATAAATCAGAGTTTAAATCAATGAAATTGAGATATATCAAAAATACAAAAGATCAACAAAACAAAGAGTCAGGGTTTTTTTTGGAAAGAGTAAACAAAATTGATAAAACCTTAGTCAAACTAAAAAATAGAAAGAGGGAAAAACTCAAATTATCAAAATCTTAGGTGAAAAAGGAAATATCATCACAGACACTACCGAAATCCAGAGGATCATCATAAACTAGTTTGAAAATTTATACTCAAAAAAGGTAGAAGATCTTAAAGATATGTACAAATTCCTAGAGATGTATGAGCTACCCAAATAAAACCATGGGAATATAGTAAACTCCAACAGATCAATTTCAAGTAATGAAAATTAAAGCATCCATTAAATGTCTTCAAGCAAAGAAAAGCCCACGACCAGATGGATTCTCAACCAAGTTCTACTAGTCCCTTAAAAAAGAACTAACAGCAATGCTCTCAGATTATTCCATGACATCAAAAAGGAAGGAAGACTACCAAATTCATTCTACAAAGTAAATATCTCCATGAAATCAAAACCAGATGATGATATATCAAGAAAAAACAACTTCAGATCTATGTTCTTGATGATCATAGATGCAAAAATTCTTAAGAAAATACTAGCAAACCAAACACATTACAAGATAGTCTACCATAATCAGATGGGTTTCTCCCAGGGGTGCAAGATTTGTTCAACATATGGAAATCAATAAATGTAATTAACCTCATAGAAAGACTTAAAGGCAAGAATCATATAATTATCTCAATAGATGCAGAAAAGGCGTCTGACAAATTATAGCAATTATTCAATGTTAAAACACTAGAAAAATTAGGGATAAACAGAACTTACTGCAACTTTGTAAATTCTACGTATGACAAACCCATGGCAACATTATTCTGAATGGAGAAAAACAGAAAACATTTCCTCTAAAAACAGGAACAAGACAAGGATGTTCACTTGCACCACTTATGTTCAACATTGTCCTTTAAACTCTAGCCAGATCAGTCAAGCAAGAAAATGAAATTAAAAGGATACAAATAGAAAATAGAAGAGCTCAAATTATTTGTTTGCCAAGGATATGAGCCCATATTTAGAAGAACCTCCCAAGGGAAAAAAAAAGTTATGAGAAGACTTCTAAAGCTCAAAAATGATTTCAGCAAAGTAGGATACATGATCAATACCTATAAATCTATCATGTCCCTATACTCCAATGATGAATCTGCTAAATCAGTAATTAGGAAAACTATTTCATTCACAATGGCCTCAAAAACAAACAAAATGATTGGAAATCAATCTACTAAAAGAGTTGGAGAACCTCTATAGTGAAAAATATAGAACACCAGAGAAAGAAATTGAAGAAGACCTTAGAAGATGGACAGATATCCCCTGTTCTCAATAGGAAGAATTAATATTATCAAAATAGCTATATACCAAAAGCACTACACAGTTTCAATGCAAATTCCATCAAAATACCAATTACATTCTTCAGAGAACAAGAAAAATAAGTTTCGAAATTCATTTGGAAAAAATAAGAGATACATAATCACCCAAGCATTCCTTAGCAAGAGAAGTTAAGCAGGAGACATCATAATGACAGACCTTAAATTATACTACAGAGCAACAGTAACAGAAATGGCATGGTACTAGCACTGATACTGGTATGAATACAATGGAATAGAATATACAGAGACAAACCAACATAAATACATTTGTTGGATACTAGATAAAGATGCCAAAAACACAATTTGGAGAAAAGAAAACCTTTCAACCAATGATACTGGGAAAACTGGAAATCCACACCTAGTAGAATAAAATTTAACCCATTTTTCTTACCCTGCACTAAATTCAACTCAAACTGGATCAAAGAGCATAAATGCTGCACCTGCTAGGAGAAAATGTGGACCCAACCTTCCAACATATCAGCTCAGGAACTGACTTCCTCAGCAAGACTCCTAAAACACAAGGAATAAAATAAAAAACCAATAAATGGGATGGCACCAAGTTAAAAGCTTATTCGCAGCAAAGTAAATAATCAAGAGCAAGAAGAGAACACCAACAGAATGGGAGAAAATCTTTGTGGCCTGCTCCTCAGATAGGGCATTAATATACAGAATATACAAATAACTCAAAAACACCATAAAAACAAATAACTCAATCAATAAATTGGAAAAGGAAATAGACAACTTGCAAAAGAAGAAATACAAATGGTCAACAAATATGTGAAAAAATGTTCAACATTTCTAGTAATTAGAGAAATTTGAATTAAAATTATACTGAGATTTAATCTCACTCCATTCAGAATGGCAATTACCAAGAACACAATTATCAATAAATGTTGATGCAAGCTGGGCGCAGTGGCTCAAGTCTGTAATCCCAGCACTTAGGGAGGCTGAGACAGGAGAATCACAAGTTCAAAGCCAGCCTCAGCAATGGTGAGGCGCTAAGCAAATCAGTGAGACCCTGTCTCTCCATAAAACACAAAATAGGGCCGAGGATGTGGCTCAGTGGTCAAGTACCCCTGAGTTCAATCCCCAGTACCAAAAAATAAATAAATAAAATAAATAAATGTTGATGGGGGAAAGGGTACACTTACACACTGAACATATGACCTTGGTCTCCACTTCTCGGTATACATCCAAAGAATTTAAAATCAGCATACTACAATGAAGTAGGCATATCAATGTTTATATAATCACAATTCACAATAGCCAAGCTATGAAGCCAACCTAGGTGCCATTCAACAAAAGAACTGATGAATAAAATGATATGTATATACACAATTGAGTAGACATAAAGAAGAATGACTTCTTGGCATTTGCCAGTAAATTAACCTGGAAATTAACGTGGTAAGTGATATAAGCCAGTTCCAAAAAGTTAAAGGTAGAATGTTTTCTATGATATGTAGAAGCTAATTTAAAATAAGTGGGGAAGATAACAAAATAGAAGCTGAGTGGGAATGAAGGGAAGGGACAAGGGATGGGATATGGTAAGACAGTGAAATAAGACCGAACTAATTTTCCTGTGTACATATATGAATGTTCCACAGTGAATCTCACCATCATGTACATGCACAAGTGAAAAATTGAAAAATAGAACTGTAAGTAAACAGCAGAATGAAAAGTAGAGGGAAAATAGGAAGGAAAGCAGAGAAGGGATGAAGAAGTCCTGGGGACTAAAGTAGAACAAATTATATTCCATGATTTTATAATTATATCAAAATGAATCCTATTGTCATGTATAATTAAAAAGAATTTTAAAAAAATACACTGAGATTTAATCTCACTCCAATCAGAATGGCAATTATTAAGAATTCAAATAATAACACTGGCAAGGATTTAGGGGAAAACATATACTCATACATTGATGGTGGGATTGAAAGTGAGTACACGCACTCTGGAAAGTAGTATGGAGATTCCTCAAACTATTGGAAATGGAACCACCACACGATACAGCTATACTTCTCCTTTTTATATATCCCAAAATCCTAAAATCAGCATACTACATGGATACATCCATGTCACTGCTTTGAGCTGCACAATTCAAAATAGCCAGGCTATGAAACTAGCCTTGCTGTCGTTCAACAGACGAATGGATAGAGAAAAATAAATTTATATACATAATGGGGTTTTACTAAGCTGTAAAGAAGAATGATATTATGACACATTGTGGTAAATTGATGGAAATGGAGAACGTACTAAATGAAATCATACAAATCCAGAAAGATAAAAGATAAAATGTCTTCCAAAATTTATTGATACATTAATTCTATTGCAATAAAAATGTCAATGGGACCCATTATTGAAACTTAACAAATTAAATGAAATAATGGAGAAAATTAATAAAGTCAAAACGTGTTTCTTTCAAATTACTGATAAAATTCATAGACCCCCTAAGGGATAAACTGGGAAAGAAAATTTTCTTTAAGGCCAGGCATGATGTCTCATGCCTGTAATCCCAGCAGCTCGGGAGGCTGAGGAAGGAGAATCACAAGTTCAAAGTCAGCTTTAGCAACTTAGTGAGACCCTTTCTCTAAATAAAAAATATAAACAGGGGTGAGCATGTGGCTCAGTGGATAAGTGCCCCTGGGTTTAATACCTGGTATAAAAAAAGTATACTTAAAAACCACATATTAGAAGTAATTTGCAATACATACAATTACAAAAAAATGTGTGACAAATGCATACTTAGTTCCTACACATCAATGATAAATGACAAAAGAAAAGTTGAGGGCTGGATTTGTAGCTGAGTGGTAGAGTGCTTGCCTAGCACATGTGAGGCACTGGATTAAATTCTCAGCACCACATAAAAATAAACAAATAAAAGAAAGGTTTTGTGTTCATCTACAACTAAAAATAAATATTTTTTAAATTGACAAAAGATCCTTCATAAAAGAAGAGACACAGATACCCAATAACAACCTGAAAAATTGCTCAGTATCATTATTACCAGAAAAAATGTAAGTTATAAACTCAATAAAACACCATGAGCTACATGATTGAGGAGTTCAAATCCAAGACTGATGCCAACAAATAAATATCAGTAATGTGAAACATTGTAATTCTCATCTATTGTTTGTGTGAATATATAATGCTGTGACCAATTTTGAAAACTGTCAGTTTCTTATAATATTAAACATACCCTTATCTGATTACCAAGAAATTCCAGTACTGAATATTTATTTAAAAGGAATAAAAATATATACCCACAAAAACATTCAAAATATTTACAGCAGCTTTATTCATAATAACTCAAACTGGAAACAATTTAAATGTTCATCAGCAAAAGAATGTATAATGTGTGGATTGCTATTCCACAATAAAATACATGAACTATCTGCTTTTCAAAACGTAGATAAATTTCAAAAACATTAACTGAAGCCAGGTGTGGTGGTGCTTGCCTGTAATCCCAGCACTTTGGGAGGCTGAGACAGGAGAATCGCAAGTTCAAAGCCAGTCTCAGAAATAGCGAGGCACTAAGCAACTCAGTGAGGCCCTGTCTCTAAATAAAACACAAAATAGGGCTGGGGATGTGGCTCAGTGGTCAAGTACCTCTGAGTTCAATCCCTGGTACTAACCAAACAAAAACATTAGTTGATGCATGCCTGTAATCATAGTTACTTGGGAAGATGAGGCAAGAGAATTGAAAGTTTGAGTCCCACCTGAGCGAATTATCATGCCCTGTATCAACCAACACAAAACAAACAATAGAAAGGACTGTAATAGAAAGTACTGGGCATGTAGTTCAGTGGTAAAGGACAGAAGGGCTCAAGACCAGTACCATAAAAAAGAAGAAAGCAATGATGAGAGGGAGGAGAGAATGGAGGGAAGGAGGAAGTTCTTGGGGAAAAGAGGGAAAGAAAAATGCATGACACAAAAGAGTATGACTTTTATCACCCCACTTTTGTAAAGTTCAAGAACAATCAAACAAATATATAGTAATAGAAATCAGAAAAATGTGGGGTTTTTTTTAGGGAGGGATTGGTAAGAATGACTGGAAAGATGCTTAAGCAAGGATTTTGAATTGTTGGAAAAGTTCTATTGTTGACTGGATTGTTGTTTATGCGAGTATAGATATTTGTTAAAATTTTCTTGACATCTACACATAGATCTGTACATTTTACTCTACTGAACATTATCTCAAGTAAAACACTGCACTTGAATAGCCAAAGAAACTTTAAAATTAAACAAAAGGGAACTTCCCCTACTATATTATAGTAAGAGAAGTGATGTACAAGTGTGGAAAGAAAAATGGTAGATCAATAGAAAAATATAATGTGAAGACATCAAAAATATTAATAAGTATCCATGACTGTGAGGAATTGAAGATAGAAGTTTGCTAATATGTATCATATATAAACAAGGACAAGTTTTGTGGAGGATGTTTGATGATTTGAATCAAAAGTTTTTGTTTTCATATTTTTGACACATCAGCTAAAGGATTAGTTATTTAATTAATTCAGATAACAGTGATAATTGTTTATATTACTAAATAGAAAACCAGAAGCCCCAGAAGATCACAATGCAGACATTGCGAAAACATTCAAGAATTCATGTAAAATAAAGTATGACATCAGGGTTTATTTTGAAGCAAACTAACATCTATAAATGCATTGCGAAAATGGCAAACAATTTGCCAACATCCACCTTACAAGTTGACAGTGGAGATAGATCACATAACTTCCATTCTCAGTTTAAGACCCATCAAAACTCAAGAAGTTGGAGCTGAGGCTGTAGCTCAGTGGCAGAGCACTTGCCTAGCACATATGAGGCACTGGCTTCGATCCTCAGCACCACATAAAAATAAAAATAAACAAATAAAATAAAGGCATTCTGTCCATCTACAAATACAAAAGTTTTTTTTTTTAATCAAGAAGTTGACTCTATAGATATATACATAGAAAAATTAATTACTGGTTAGACTATATATTATGCATTTGTCATTCATATATTCTGTAATTGAAAAATATTCTCTTTTTATACAAATATTTGATTCCCAATGCATTCACATTTGGATCCTGTAATATTTGCTTACATATTTTCTGTAAAGCTTAGTCATAATACAGACTTTACAGCAAATATTTGAATATCTGACAAGCTTAAAAGAACAGTAGAAAGAACAAAGGGGCTGTGAAGCTCTAAAGATGGAGCTCTTCTGCAGTACCAGCAGAATTCTGAACAGAAGGAGAAATGTGAATAATTAAGGCAAAAGCATCTCTATACCTTATGGCTGTCAGAGTGAATCTACAAGTTAGCTCTGGGCAAAAAATATACTGAATTTATTGTTCAAATATTGTTTAAAGACTATTGAGAAAAACTAAGTGGAAATTTTATCAAGAAGCAGCCAATTGTTTTGAGGCGTGATCCCCCAAATAAACTTTCACTCCTTTAAGTTGTTCTACCAGGTAATGTGTTCACAGTGGTGCAAAATCTGAGTAAAATAAAAGGTGTTCTTAGAAGGGAAAGGGGGAGAGAATAAGGGAAGATGACAGGAGAGAGGAAAGTGAAGTGGAAGATAGTCTAAACAATCAAAATAGACTGAGGACATATAGTTGCATAATAAAGTAAAAAACATAACATTTTAAACAAAGGATAGTATGTAATGATTATAGTACACCCTGATATATTCTCTTAGAAGTGAATGTTTTCATCATATTTACATTAATATTTTTCTGATCTTGCATACTGTAATTATTCATAATAAATCATTCTTCATATGCATTTCAAGTGTTCATAATACATTTTTAAATAAATGCACTAGAACTAAAAATAATTATATACTGAAAGGGCAATTTCAACATTTAAACTTTTTTAATGCTCTAAATTAATGATTCAGTAGTATTTCTGAAGAGAAATGCCTGATCACTGATTTCTGGTCTCATATGTACTGCAGGACAGGAGGTACAGGCAAAGAATTCCAGAAGATACTTGCATTTAAATAACTTGTTTTTTCCCAAACAATTATAAATTAATTAGGGAAGATAATTTCAACTTTCTTTCTTTACAATGAAAAATCCTAAACAATTCTGATATCAGACATTATTCATAATTCATCCTTTAATGAACAACTATTAAGAGCTAAGCACTGTGATTAGCACTACTGGTATAATTATAGGCAAAATAGACATGCCACCTACCTTCAGGAGCTCCAGTGAATGGAGACAATTTCTCTCTTCAGCAACTTCAAGAAGCACATAGTTTTGATTTAGGATGAAATTGGAAAAGATAGTATTTACTGGCCATAGTGTCAAACAGAGAAGAAGAATATTAAAATGATATGTTCTTGTTTTCTCAAATTTAGTAATTGCACCAAATGCAATAAACTGTTAAAACCTAAAAACAATGCTTTCTAAGTTACTTATACCTCGCACAATTGATTCTGGTTGGTTACTATTCTGAGAATTCTAAATAAGACTTGTTGAATAGAGATTAAATACATGGTAACTATTTGTTTCTCAGTCTGTCTCTAATCTTATCAAATAATGAGCTCCCTGGAGAAGGGGTCATTTCCTATTTATATCTGTTTCTACAGTAAACAGAATAGTACCTGGCTCATATTTGTTGATATTTATAAGTTACTGAGGAACTGACAGAATATTGAGTTTGCCACAATAGATATAATTTCTACTTGTGCATCCGAGCATTGGCAAGAGCCAAAAGCATAATTATGTAAGAAGGACATCTCATGAGGGCTTTATTGTATTAATTAAAAATAAAATTATATATTTGAAAAAGCAGCTGTATCACTGGATAGATTTTACTTGGTTTTTCAATCTCAGCTGCTCAGCTTTCCTACAACCTTGTGATGACACCAGCTGCTAGAATATCATTTGATTAAAACAAAACCCTGAATTTATCACCTTTTGACAGACAGTATTGTTGGGATATTTTAATAAATAAAATAAGTGCTCTGCTTTAACGTCAAACAATTTCATTAACTTTTTTGTAAAGACAAAGTAAACAGACATCTTTGAGATTTCTTTTTAAAAAAGGTTCTGCTTTTAGAAAACATCTCAAAGAAATAAATTAAGTTATGGATTTTAAACATCTAGATTCTCTAGCTTTGGTTACAAAATTCCCTATTTTATTCATGGGTATTTCAATATGTAGAATTTTTTGCTATGCTGTCTGATTCTTATTTGTTCAAATAGGAGCTTTATATAAAATGTATTGAATCAAACTGAATGTATTTAATATCTACTATTTTTGCAAGATTATTTAGTCAAAATAGCTTTGTAACTTGGTACTGAGTGAGAAGAATGTTCATGTTAAAAAATTTAATATATATTACATAATTTTTCGTCATAAACTATTTTTAGATTATTTTTGACAATGAGTAATGTCAAGTTATTTTTCTTCACCTTTTAGGGAGGAAACAATGAAATAAACCTCTAAGAAATGGAGCTTTCTTAATCATGAGTCTCCCTTGCCAGGTAAGCATGAGAAATGTAGCCTTTTAAGTATAATAAAAATGTCATAAAATCTTAGATTATAAATTGTGTGAATTGTTATTAGAAAAAAATTTGCTAAAATGATAGCACGAATTAAGCTGTAAGCATCAGACACAATAAAATTTCTTGCCTTTGTATCTTTAATCAAATGTACACAGATAAACAATACAAATGCTGATGAAGTTTTAAATATTGCTTGTTGCTTTATGTGAAAACTAGACATTTTTATTAGAACATTATAGCTATACATATTAGTTAGGTTCATTTTGACAAAAATTATTTACACATGGAATTTGATTTATTCCATTTCATTCCCTAGTGTCATCCCCTTTCCCTCTCCTCCTTCTTTCCCCTATTTTTTGCATACTCTATTAGTCTTCTTTAACTTGTTTATCTATTTATTTTCAATTGGTGCTTTATACATATGCATAAAGGTGGAATTCACTGTGGTATATTTAAATGTACACATAGTATGATTTTGTTAAATTCATCCCATATTTCCTTCCCATTCCCATCCCTCCTCCCTCCTTGATCTCCTTCTTCTACTCAACTGAGTTTCCCTATATCTTTATAATACTGCCCCTCTTTTTTCCCTTTATTTTGATCTAGCTTCTGCATGTGAAAGAAAATATTTGACCCTTGACTTTCTGGGTCTGGCTTATTACAGTTTGTATAATGCTTACCAGTTCCATCCATCTACCAGCAAAGGCCATAAATCCATTCTTCTTCATGGCTAAAATAACTCCATTGTGAATATATATCACATTTTCTTAATCCTTTCATCTATTGAAAGGCATCTGAACTGAAAACTAGCCATTTAATAGAAGTAAAATAATTTTGTCTAAGTATGAAATTCTCAATGCAGGCCATGGATAGGGGTCATATCCTGGAAATTACTAGTCTGATCAGCACCCAAACACATTCAACACAAAACACTTTGAAACAAGAACATAAGATTTTTTAAGAAGTTAGAAAAATAACGTGTAAAACTCTGATACAGCAAATAATATTCCTCAAAATTATTCAATTAAACGAACATAATCATTAGCTCACAAGCAATATTGATCCATTTTCTGATGACATTTTCTAATTTAATAATTATTTAAAACAGTATCAATATTAAGACAGATATTTTTAAAAAGTCACAAAGAAGTTCACAGAGACATGGATAATACAAAACATACAATAAACCTAGCAATAGCAAAATTTTGTAGCAAAATTTTTTAAAATTAGATATTCCCTGAATACTTTACTTTTCTTTGCAGTATCTCCTTTCCCTGCCAGCAGGTACAAGTTCATCATGTTGATTAGGCCTGTTCTTAAAGAAAAAAAAAATCAATCTGATAAATTCACTCACATCCTTATTAATTATTTTAAAGAAACATTCACCCTTTCCTCTTCACCATCTCAAAACATTTTATCAAAGACTATGAACATAGGGAAAAATCTTGAGGGTCATTTATTATAGTGTTTCAAAAAATATTCCAAGGATAAGTAAATAACCTTCTAATGTGTACATTTTTTAAGAAAGATAACATTGAGCTAACAACTTGTTTAGCTAAATATAAACATTTTTAAATTTTTCCGTATAACATCATCATTTAATAATGGAAAAAATCACAATAAAAACAAGAGAATGAATTTAGCTCCATGAAAATTCACATTTTACTTGCTTTTCTAATCATAGCAATATCTGATTATTCTCTCTAATACTCTTACATGTAGTTATCAAAATATTGAACATCTCAAGTGACTAAGAATCTGCTTTCTTCTGAGACAATCCATTCCATTTCCATCAGCTGTGACTCTTAGAAAGTTCCTATTTGAATATCAAAATGTTTGTGTCCTTTAATTTTAATTTATTGATTGAATTTTGACCCTTGGAATTATAAATATCAAATTAAATTTTTGGTATAAAATCTTTTGGATATCTGAAGACATCAATTGTGTTCCAGTGTCCCCAGCCCCCAGCTTTCATTATACAAACACTCATCTTTCACTAAACTAAATCTCTTCCATTTTTCCTCATGCTATGTGGACTTTGTTGTTGTTGTTTCGGTACCAAGGGTTGAACCCAGTATTGCTTAACACTGAACCATATCCCCAACCTCTTTTAAAATATTTTTATTAGGGACAGGGTCTTGGCTAGGTTGCTTAGAGCCTTACTAAGTTGTTGAGACCAGCTTTGAACTTATAATTCTCCTGCCTCAGTCTCCTGAATTGCTGTGATTATAGGCCTGTGCCACATGTCTGGCATTTGGTCACTATTTGTCTTTATACATCATCAAAATATGACCATAATCTATGTGTGTTGATGCTGGGAAAAACTGTTAACTTATCATAAGACTTTCCTGCCCCCAAAGCCACCAATACTTACAAATAGGGTGGGAATCAGGCCCCATGGGTCTTCATGGATGTATGGTGTGGCTCAGACATTCATTCAAAAAACTTTTGTTCAAGTGCATCTTGTCTATCCTGCTAACAGATGTTGGGAATACTTGGAGAATACTCTGGATTAAAAAGTACCAGACTCCGCCCCAGAGATTATAGGCATACACCACCATGGCCAGCATTTATGTGGACTTTCTTAATGTTCACCATCATAGTTACTCTCATACCAACTTCAGGGTTTTTTTTTATAATGACTGACTTGAATAAATATAGGCACACCACCAGGAAGAGACCAGATACCAATGACTATTTTTGAATGTGGCACTAATATCTGGATTAAGATATTTAGAGGACCTACACATAAAAAAAAACACACACATGATGCCTTTTATCTTCACTTTCATATGTAATGTGAAATAAAACCCAAGTGAAGAACAGATGAAATACATTTTTTCTAGATAATATGAAATTGCATGAATGTTAAAATTTACATAATATTAAGCACATAATGGGAGCAACCAGAACTGAGGCCTGTACTGAAAGTATAGTCCTACATGCATGGTGCAAAACACAGTTTTTCTTATTATTTATTTACCCTCTTTTTTTCCACAGTACCTTAGCTACAAGAGAAAGCCACACAATTTTACCTTAACTTGTCAATCCAATCAATATCTCTGTCAAACAACTTAATTAAGTGATATTTTTACTAAGACAATTGTTTAACTGAATCCATAAACTCTGCCTGTCATAACATATTGAATACACAGTAGTGAACTTATCTGAGTCATTCTTTATATATGGTGAATAATTCATCTTTATTCACTTAAGAAAGTCAGATGAAAAAGAATAACATTTTATTTTAACTTCCATTAAAGGTAGTATTTACCTTATCTCTGGGTTTATTGTTCATTTTTCATCACTATGCACATTTTAGCATGGGAAGAACTATTATGTCACTGAGAAAGATTCTTTTATGACTTTTCAGCAAAGTTTCCAATGAACAAGGAAATGGACAAGGCCTTTCCACTTTTGTTCATTACACGTTCTGTTTTCTACCTCTCTAAACTTTGAGAAAAATATCCTACCTTCCTGGTTTTGTTTTTCTGTTTGTTTTAGATTATATTTTTTCTTTCTCTCTTTGAAAAGATTCAAAACTTATACTATTGTTTATTTTATTTCATTCATGTACTACTTCTAAGAGAGTATGTTTTGGAGAGTGCATGCTACAAATAAAGAAAAATAAAGGACTGGAAGAAAATTATTTTCACCACTTGTGCAAGTATTATTGTTATTTTCTTTTTTAAATTTTTTTAGATGTTGATGGACGTTTATTTTATTCATTTATTTTATATGTGGTGCTGAGAATTGAACCCACTGCCTCACACATGAAAGGCAAGTGCTCTGCCACTGAGCCACAACCCCAACCCCTTATTGCTATTTTCTGATTCTGAAAATCATTCCTTTCTTAAAACCTGATATGAACATTTAAAGTTTCAAAATTCATTCATTCATTCAATGTTATTCATTATTAGCAACTCAGTAGCATGAAAGTATGTAGCATTTTTATAACACAATATTTTAAATTGAACAATGACTTAAAAAAGAAAAAAAAAACTTCCAGCAGTGTATAAATTTTTCAGGAGTAATGTTAGAGGAAAATGAACACATTATTTAACAGCAAATTGTTGCTCTCAGGAATGGAGATGACATGGTAAATTTTAAAGACGGAGGTCTTAGTCTCAGTTTTGACACTTACTTGGATTTCAATTAGGAGATGCTTAAAATAAGGGCAGTAATAGTACATGAATTTCATACCCCACAGTTTCCCAATTGCACGGGTTTATGGGAAATACCTTATGTTTTCTCTTTCTACCACTATTGCCATTTATATTAATAATTTGTTGTTTTTAATGTCATTATCTGTCAATTTTCTTAAGACTATAAGCTCGTTGAGGCCAAGAACTGCCCCTGTCATGTACATTGCTGTAGCTCTGACAAGGAACACAGCAAGCAATGCATAATAGACAAACTTTATAAACTTGAAAAATAAAAACATTACAAGATTAACCTCACTTCTAAAATTTTGTTCTCGCCAAGGTCTGTTACTAATGATGACAAAATGAATAACTATACTTAAAGTCAGAATTGTCAACCTAAAGGGAATCATATTCTTAACATTTTAATATTAAAATATCCAAATAATCAATTGTATTGGTGAATTAAAATAGATTGTATACACATTCTATAAAATACAAAAATTTGTGGGGGTTTTGGGTCTTTTTATATCAAATAGATACCTGCATAACCATATTTATAGCTATAGTATCAAAATAGCTAGAATATGGAATCAACCTAGATACCCATAAACTGATGTATGCATAAAGAAAGTGTGGTATATATACACAATGCTGTATTATTCAGTCATAAAATAGGAATGAAATCCTGCCATTTATAGTAAAATGGATTGAACTTAAGGACATTATGTTAGATGAAGTAAATCAGGCACAGCAAGACAAATACCGCATATGATCTCTCACATATGAATGCTAACAATATCAATATGAATATAGAATATATATTGCTAGAGGATGATAAGGATGCGGGGACACAAAATAGAAAGAAGTTGAATAACCAGCACTAAAATACAGCAGTGATAAGCTCTGGTATTTTTAACACAATGGGATAAAAATGGTTCACCACACTTACTATATATGTTATGAATAACTAAAAGAAGAGCTCAAAGTCTCCAACTACAAAGTAATTGTAAGGAAACAGAAATGTGAATTACCCTGATTTGATCAGCACCCATCATATACATGCAACAAAATATCACACTATAACTCATAAATATGTGCACTTATTACATATTAATAGGCTTATTAAAATTTTTAAGGAGATGGGAATTCTAACTACCCTGATTTGGTAATTACCAATTGTATATGTTTATAAAATTGTCACAATGTACCACATGAATGTATACAATTAAAATAATATTGTAAAATGATTATTTAAATAAAGTGCAAAAATCCATTTGGATTTTATCTGACTGCAAAGAGAAGTGACCTCTGAGGGGTGCTTTATGGAAGTAATGTCTGTCAGCTACAGTCCCCATAAATCACAAACACAGGAATACCTGGACTCAACTCCTATAAGAACCAGAAGGAGCTCAACAATCAAAAAGGTTTTTATTAAAAAAATATATATAATTATTATAGGAATTTGTTTTCCTTCCCTGAATCTTCAATTCCTTTCCTGTTTGTGGTCTCAACTATTAGATCTCTTTAATGGCAATACTATAAATCAGCAAAGTGATCTAACCTGAAAATTGAATCCCCCCTAGTTTTGAGAAGTGCTTTATGATTCAACAACCAAAAAGTTAAAAAAAAGACACTAGCCATGCTTAAAACTTGTTGAGTTTCACTATTGCTCTGTATATTTTCATAATGAACTTCATTAACTTTGCACAATAATGGAAAATAGCTCTCATGATTCCAAAGACTTAATCTCCCTGAAAGCTGTTATAACATAGTTAATTTAACATGTATAGACTGAAAGGTTTCCTAAGGTTTAGTCTACATAGACAGTCATGATGATATTGGGAAACTATTTTGGCACCTTATACAAGAATGTCTTCTTATTTGTATTATTTATATGAAAATGCATATAGTCCTAAATTATGTTCAAATAAAATATGTGAGGGATTTCTATATAATATAAAGAAAAGAAATGTAACTTCCTGATTTAAAATTAAATCTGCTGAAATTAAAATCCATTATATTAGAGAAAGGATAAATGTCAAGAATTAATTATTTTGTTTCAAATATAGTTTATCATAAATCTGCCTTGTGACATGTGATAACTTGTACTGTTTATCAGGTTATTTGATAGCATTTTAAACAGTGTAGGTGAATAACAATAGGAGTGGAATGTTAATAACACCCCAGGGAAATCAACTTTTTGGACACCAGTTTACATGGGACTTTATTAAAATGGAAAACAATATTCTAAAGTTTGCTATTACTCTCATAAGACCATCAAGTGATACACAGAAATTTAATTCAAATGGATAAATTGTTTTGGGAAAATAACATAATTGAAAAAATACTATTGTCTCTTCTGGTATAAACAAAAGATACTTAGTATCTTGTGTTCTCAAAGGCATGAATTATTGTATATAACAGAATTTATATTGTGTTATTTCATAAAACATATCAAACATAATGCTGAAAGAACATACAAGGAATGTTTAAAAAACTGGCAGTCCAATTAGATATTGTTTAAAATGATAGATAAATTAATTGTAAATCGTAGAAATTATTTTAACACCCCCCAAAGAAATCAAAGTATGAATATGAACAACACTACTTCAAAGATTTGCAAAAGGTAAAGAATTTTTTCCCATTTTTTAAGGCGATCTCTTCATATTATTGATTGTTTCCTTTGCTGTGAAGAAACTTTTTAGTTTGCTTAATTCCCATTTATTGATTCCTGATTTTACTTCTTGTGTTTTAGAAGTTTTGTAAAGGAAGTTGGTTCCTAAGCAGACATGGTGGAGATTTGGGCCTACTTTTTATTTTATTAGGCACAAGGTCTCCGGTCTAGTGCCTAATTTCTTGATTCACTTTCAGTCGAGATTTGTGCAGAGTGAGAGGGGTTTAAATTTTGTTACATATGGATTTCCAGTTATCCCTGCACCATTTGTTGAAGAGGTTATCTTTTCTCCAGTGAATGTGTTTGGTACCTTTGTCTAGTACAAAATAACTGTATGTGAGTCTGTTTCTGTGTCTTCTATTCTGTACTATTGGTCTACGTGTCTGTTTTAGTTTCAATACCATGCTATTTTTGTTACTATGGCTCTGTAGTTTAATTTAACATCTGGTGTTGTGATGCCTCCTGCTTTACTTTTCTTGATAAGAATTGCTTTATTGGGTGTCTTATTTTTCCAAATGAATTTCAGCATTAATCTCCAGGATATTTAAATAACTTAAAAAATTAACACCAAAAAACAAATAACCTAATCAATAAATGAATCAAGGAACTGAAGAGACACTTCCCAGAAGAAGAAATACAATCACCCAACAAGTATATGAAACAGTGTTCAAATGCAAATCAAAACTACTGAGATTTCCTCTCACATCAGTCAGAATGGCAATCATAAAGAATACAAGGCTGGGAACAATGGTGCATACCTATAATCCCAGCAGCTTGGGAGGTTGAGGAAAGAGGATCTCAAGTTCAAAGGCATTCTCAGTAAAAGTGAGGCACTAAGCAACTCAGTGAGGCCCTATCTCTAAATGAAACTCAAAATAGGGCTTGCAATGTGGCTCAGTGATCAAGTGCCCCTGAGTTGAATCCATAGTACTAAAAACAAAAAAAAAAGAATGCAAGCAACAATAAATGTTGTTAAGGATGTGGGAAAAATTTTACACTCATACATTGCTGATGGGACTGTAAATTGGTGCCACCATTATGGAAAGTTGTGTGGAGATTCCTCAGAAAACTTAGAATGGAACCACCATTTGACCCAGTTATCCCACTCCTTGGTTTACACCCAAAGGACTTAAAAACAGCATACTACAATGATGCGGCCACATCAATGTTTATAGCAGCTCAATTCACAATATCTAAACTATGGAACTAACCTAAGTGCCCTTCAACAGATGAAGGGATAAAGAAAATAAAGCATTATGCTAAGTGAAGTAAGCCAATCCCAAAAAAACAAATGCCGAAAGGTCTCTCTGATTAGTGGATGCTG
>PVHX01024691.1:0-23580 GCA_004024805.1 Geosciurus inauris | reverse complement strand
GGGGGGGGGGGGGGGGGGGGGGGGGGGGGGGGGGGGGGGGAGGAAGACAAGGAGGAGGAAGGAAGGAGGAAAAGAGAGAGGAAGATACCAGGCAGAAGAAAAAGTCTTCCAGGGCATGTCCCCATTGACCTACTTCCTCTAATCAGATCCTACCTTCCTCCTACAGTTTTCACTGCCTCCCAGGAATCCATTCAGTTATCAATGGATTCACTGCCGAGGTCAGAATGATGATGATCCAATCACTGCTCCAAACCTCACATGTGAATATTACTATACGAGGGACCCTTCAACACAGGAGTCTCGGGGACACTGCATACACAAACAATAACACTCTCTCCGGTGTTGAGCACCGTTGCTGCTTATATTAGAGCATGGTAAATGTTAATGAATCCAAGACAGATATGTACTGATTGACTTTTGTGGATCCCTCTCTAACGTTAGCAAACAATTTGGTTTAGAAATTTATGGCAAAACTCATGGCCTGGGTGAGGCCTAGTGACTTATTGATTGATCATTTGATTTAGAGTTATAGGTAGACAAGGTGTGCTTACGTATTTATCTAATGTTCTTGCAGTGTGAGAATTCTTCTGCGTGGCCAGGTTCCGTCACCCAAGATCCTGTAGAGGAGACTTCGACTCAGGACAAGTGGAAAAGAAACAGACAAAGGTTTATTGAGGCAAGCAGAGACACATTCAAGGGAGAACGTGGACCATCTTGAGAGTGAGAAGCCCCTCCTTGGCTTGGAGCTCCATTATTTATGGAGGGCAGTAGTCGGGTTTTGGACTGGAGATGGAGCCAGGGCGGAGTAATGCAATTTTATACTGATTTTTTTCTTGCCACTTGTGCATTTCCCAGTGTGACTTTTTGTAGGCAAAGGCATGGGCCAAGGGTGTGGGCTGGATTGCTCTGAGTTGCAAAGGTTCATGGGTAGGTTTTGCATTCCAATGGGTCAAGGGTATTCCCTTTGAGACTCAGTATCCACCCCCCCTTCATATGTATATATATAACCAAATCCCTACGTCCTTTTTTCATTCATGTCCAGGAATCATCTTTTTAAGGCCCTAATCCTGGTTAATTGCATGTATCTCATGCAACATGACCATTACTCACAGAGCCATGGCTCTTCTGGACTTGTTTGTGTTGAAACCACGCAGGTCTTCTTGCCTCTGCAGCTTCCTAATACCATGTATTTAGCGGTGGTGACTTCATCACTCACGAGGCTGCCTCGTCCTGTGTGTGTCTGGGCTACTGGCTTCCCTCGTCTCTCTCAAAGCTGCTACTGTCCTCCATTAGTAACAGTCACCGTAAGGGCAGAAAAGAGGTTGATCCTGGGCTGGGGCTGTAGCTCAGTGGAAGAGCACTTGCCTAGTATGTGTGAGGCACTGGGTTCAATTCTCAGCACTGTATATAGATAAATAAAATAAAGGTCCATCAATAACTAAAAAATATTTTAAAAAAGAAAAGAGAGTGATTCCTTTCCTGTCCACCTTAAAGGGTCACGACTGACATCCCTATAACAAAAGACAGGTTAAGAAAAAGCATAGCAATGTATTTAATCATCATTTTATGTGATGCGGGAGTCTTCCAACTGAAGACTCAAAGACCCGGGGTGAGGTATCCATGTTTATGCTCAGATCTGTAAAGCCGTGTAGAGGCACGATTAGATCAAAAAGGAGATGACGTAATAGTAACAGACTGTGGGAGAAGTCCAACGAAGTCTATCTGTTTAGATTCTTTTTGCTTTCTCTGTTTGGCAGTTTTTCCTTGGTATAAGGCAGGACTTTTTCTGGGATGGATGTCTTATGACCTAAAATCAAAAGAGGCAGATAGAAAATTTCTCCATGGCTAGTGATTAGATAGAAAAGTAGAGGAAACTTAGAGTAGTATTTTTAGGTTTTTATGGCTGGCTTTGAAGAAAAGGGTCTCTAGTTCCTATGACCCACCTATCTTCAGGTTACCTTATGATAGAAGGCACTGGAGTTCATGCAGCCTTGAGGTACACTAACTAAAAATTGTTTCCCATCCCACGTGGAATGCAAAATGTCTCTCATCCTCTTTTAATTCAAAAGCATGCATCTCCCAGGTCACATCATGGGCTCAGGGCCTTATGAATTGATTCTAGTATAGATACTATGTCAACTCATATGCAGTCAGTTAATCTTTTTGTAGACTATAATCATTCTGTAGGGTTTATCCAATTTCTGCAGGGGCCAGACGGGTGAACTCAAATGAAGACATGATCAGTTTCCACCCTGTATCCTTGAGGCCTTTAATGGTGGTACAACTATCTTCTGTCTTCCTCAGAATGCAATATTGCTGCTTATTTAGTTCCTTGAGGGACGGGGGTATTTCCAGAGTTTTCTATTTAGTGGTCTCCATGACAATAGGTCTTGCATTGTGGGCCAGGGACCCAGTGTTGAAGCCAATCTAACTATCAGCATATCAACTCCAACTGTCCTGTTAGGACACAGGGAAATGTCTAGTGTGTCACCAGCCCAACTGTGACTTGGGTACTAGCCAGGACTCCACTTAGTTCCTGGCCCTAAGGGCCCCCATTCTAATGGGTAAGAGCACAGTATCACATTGGGTACTATGTGTCAATGTCACCTAAGACCCTTCATCCAATAGTCTTTGAACTGTTGAGTCTTTCTTCCCCAGTAATTGAGCACCATAGCAAATGTCAAAGGTTCCTTTGGGTAAGGACTACTGTAGGCTGAATTGTGTCCCCAAAAGATGATCCACTGAAGTCCTAACCCCCAGTGCCTGAGAATGTAACTTTATTTAGAACTAGAGTCTTTGCAGATTTAACCAAGTGGAGATGAAGTCATTAGGATGAATCCTCTTCCGATGTGACTGAAGTACTCATAAAATGATGACGTTTGGACAGACTGTGCGGGATGTCCCGTGGATTGCATGAGACAATGCCTGAGTGTGTGTTCCATTGAGGATGGCAAATAAGTGCCACTCCCCTTTCCAGGCCCAGGACACTCTTCACAATAGCATTTTTTCCTTCAAGGGGAGTGATTCCGAACATGCTGAAGACAGGAGAGCAAGTGGTCTCTGAAATGAAATCTTACTCTCAAGCTGAGTATGAATCTGGCCCTCTGTCTCTAGAAAACTCTTTTTTGGGAGCCACTAGGCATTTCCAGGGCCTATTCATGGGCAGCTCTGTTTAATGAGTATACTCTGTGACTTCCAGGTATTCTATTAGGACGCTCTTATCCAAACAGTACAAAGCAGAACCAGAGTTCACTGGACGACATTCATTTCCTTGGGTTCTTTGCCAGTTTTTGATTTAGGGAAGTGAAGGGTGGAGGCTTTGGTAACCGTGGTGAAGAGAGGAGGGAATGGGGTGTGTGTGTGGAAACAGTGGGTGGGGCGGTGGGGTGCACAATGGAGGGTCTGCTGTTCTAGGAGGCGAGGGAGAAGGTCTGTGGTTCTCCAAGCGTCCCCACAGGGTCACAGGTCCCTGTCGACTGAGTGAGGGCTAGGAAGTACTACGTTGTGGTATTCAGTCCCAGACTCTCCTGTTTATAGGAGTAGAGTGGAGATGGAGGGGAAGGAAAATTTCTGTCTGCTTCTTTCTCTTTCAGTCTCTCAACAAATCAGACTAACCTTGGGCAGTTCTGGGTACAATGTAAATAGATTCTCTTCAGAGGAGTCTGTGTTGGGGTCAATGAAGACAAATGTTCACACACACAGGCAATAGCCATGAACACTCATGCACACGCAGGTGCATCCCTGTGTTTTCAGTAGGGTTCCTACAAGCGGTATCGCAAAGAGCCTGGAAGTACTTACACGGTCGGTAAGGCCCCAGGCCGTGCCGAGTATTAATAATTTACCAGCTGGTGCGCATGCGCGCGCGCACACATACCAGATCTGATAACACCACCATCTTATTGTTTTATTTCAATATTTTTCTTTTGACCAAGGGAGGAAATGGACTGTCTACTCTTTCCTGCCCCCTTCCCAATTTGCTATCCACATGCACATTTCCCTATTTAACTCTTTAGTGTCAAGGAAAGGGAATTTCTATAATTTTGGGGCATACACACCTTCTTTTTCTGATGCCTATTGACCTTGAAAACATATCCGCTTGTCTTTGACAGTCTCAGGAAAATCTCTTTTCCTAACCCTGATCCTTCCTTTGGAAGAAGAGTTTGTAACCTGGATGCCTTTCTCAGTGTATGCTATAGAAGATGGTTACTTGGTTAAAAATTGAGATTTGCATATTTTTCTCATGCTTCCTTGTAGGACATCTTCATAACTTCAATTTCTTTGAATTATTTCATTTAAAAGCCCTTCTGTATTTCAAGAGGTAGCAGTAGTAGTTGTTATTGTATGCATGCGTGCATGTGTGTGTGTGTGTGTGTGTGTATTAGGGGAAAGGAAGGAAGGAGGGAGAGGAAGGCATACAGGGGAAGAAAGAGTTTGCTTACTCCCTATTCACCAGCAATTCCTTTCTTTCATTTTTTTTCTTCCCACATTTTTCATATTGGTGCGTGATGGTTGTGCATAATGATGAGATTTGTTGTTACCTATTCATATATGCACAGGGTATAACAAGATAATTTGCTCCATCAATTTCTGCCAGCATTATGGATAAAATATCCTAGGAAGGGCTTTCTAAGGTCGTGCTTAAGTAGAATAGGCTGGTGAGGATTTTGGCTGAGTTGGGGTGCTCTGGGAAGGACAGAATTGCCAGGATAGGGTACCAGTTCCTGAGAACTGCCGAATAAGAGGTTTGCATTTGATAACTGGTGAAGAACAATAGAGATGTTCAGACAGGGAAGCTAGATGCAGGCTGAACTGGCGTGGAGGGAGACTGGGTATGGGCCACTGCAGTGGGCAACTGCTGGAGGTCCTCAGGCAGAACTGCAGTGGGGGCAGAGGGAATGCCACGAGCAGACGGATGGGAAGGGTATTTCAGAGATTCGTGACTCATTCCTAACTGGATCAGGAAGAAGGACTCAGACAGCTCCCAGCAAGAAGGGTGAGGTTTGGAAAGGGGTGGGGCTCTCAGCCAGGAAGGTAAGATCTAGAAAGGGGTCAGGCCTGGAAGGGAGACAAGAAGTTCAGGTGGAAGAAGCAATTCACTTCATGAGGGTAAATTCTGTCTTAGACATGGGGAGCAGAAAGTGCCCTAGCATGCCTGGGAGAAACTGTCCAGTCTTTTACAGAAAATATCATTATGACTTCAGGAGGGAGATTTGGACTGAAGGTGTGGATAGGAGCATCTTCTCTCAGAGGTGAAAATTGCAACTGTAAGAGGAGATGAGATTTCTAAGGGATCATTAGTAAATTTAGGACATCTTCATTTGCTGGTTATATATCTGTGCACACACAAACACATATACACACGTATAATATATATAATATTACATATTTTATATAATATACTATTATATAATTATTATATATCATATATTATATATCATATATATGGTATATCTCTTATGGGCTAAATTATGTTCCCCTCCAAATTCATATGTTGAGGTCCTAAACTTCTTTACTTCAGTATATGACCATAATTGGAGAGGGAGTCTTTAGAGAGGTCCCTACACAATCTGACTGGTGTCCTTTATAAGGAGAGGAAATTATGACAGACACACACAGAAGAAAGACTATATGAAGACACAGGAACAAGATGGCCAGGTACAAGCCAAGGTGAGAGACCTCAGGAGAAACCATCCCTGCCCACACCTTGGTCTCAGACTTCAGCCTTCAGAACTGTAAGGAAATAAATCTGTTTCTTAAGCCATGCAGACTATGCTATTTTATGATAGCATCCCTAGGAAACCAATACCATATCCATATCTATACCTATATACATACACATAGGTATCCATAAACATGTGCCCATACATACATACATACGTGTATGGATATGTATTAATCTTTTTGCCTATAGCAAAGCAAACGATACCTAATGGTATCTTTATGGAGGAGGTATTTAGGCAATCTAGGCTCCCAGGGACTGCCTGGAGGCAAGTGACCCAACAAAGACATATCATATTAGCTGTGATGATTTCCTTGATATAAAGGTAATTCTGATGATTCATTTACTCTTTTCATGTTCCAGGGGTTTTCCAAGCCTAATGCTCATCCTTTGTAGGAACTCACTCTCTTGGAATGTGCCTTTGTGAAATTAGATAGGGAAAAGGTACTGAGTACATCTGCCCACCATCCCCAAGATGTCTGCATCTTTTGCAATGATAAAGCACTGGTTGTCACAAAGAATGGCCATCTTCTCAAAAGGCCCTATGACTGAAGACAGCTGTATAAAATGCCCATCTTCTGCCTCACACTCAACCCTCCTTGGGAGCCTGAAATTGTGGAAAGGAAAGATGGTCCAGGCTCTAATGTGCTGTGGGGGGCCTAAAACCATGCACAAGCTTCTGCTCTGTGCATGTGCAGAAACTGAGCCAATGGTGATGTCTCCATGGTCTACAGTCTACAAAAGCCTGGAAGGTCCTTCCTGTCCTAATGTTCCACCTACACATAGGTTACTGAAAGGCGAGGCATTGTTGGAAAGGGGCAAGCACAGCACCCAGCATGTAGAGAGCCATCGGTAAATGCTGGTATTAATCATCATGATATTCTTGCCATTTCTCTTCCCCAATGGCAAGCCTCCTCAGGGAGAGATTCCTGCAGCCTTGGTGTTTGCATCCATGACACAAGTCTGTCATGGAAGGGTCAACAGTGTTTCAAAGGATTATGGAGTTTTCTTTATGATCTCACAGTGTTGTAGCCTTTGCCTTTACAGCAGTGTAGGACTGTGGAAGCGGCCATACAGTTGAAACTATATAAAGCAACTTTAAAAAGCAATGAGGAACATTATGAGTGAACTTCATGAACAATAAAACTAAACTTGTGGTGATTTTCAAATTTTTGTCAAAACCTTAAAACTTTCTCATTGTTGGCATAGGAAATTCAAAAATAGAAACATTGATACTTATTTGTTTATTCATTAGTTTTGCAGTGCTGAGGATTGAACCCAGAGGCTCACATATGCTAGGTAAGTTCTCTGCCACTGAGCTACATTCCCAGCTCTTTTTATGATTATTGTTATTTGAAAATAATTTGTTGCCGGGTGCGGTGGCACACGCCTTTAATCCCAGCACTTTGGGAGGCTGAGATAGGAGAATTGCAAGTTCAAAGCCAGCCTCAGGAACGGCAAGGTGCTAAGCAACTCAGTGAGACCCTGTCTCTACATAAAACACAAAATAGGGTTGGGGATGTGGCTCAGTGGTCAAGTGCCCCTGAGTTCAATCCCTGGTACCAAAAAAAAAAAAAAAAGTAATAATAATAATTGGTTGTTTTTATATATGTATGACAGTAGAGTGTATTTTGACATATTCTATATATATGATCTTTTTATTATTTTGAAACAGGGTCTCGCTAAGTTGCTCATGTTGGCATCAAACTTGAGATCCTCCTGCTTCAGCCTTCCAAGTAGCAGAGATGACAGATGTGCACCACTGCACCCAGTTCAAAAAACTAATATTTATTTAGCATGCTGTCATTTGAAACATTAGAGATATTGAAAAATAGTTTTATTTTAATTATTTAGTTTCAAGGTTAAAAATCAGCTTTATTTTTGAGAATAATATATTAGATAAAGCAGCCTAGCTATGGTACTGAACCAAGACCCCTAATATTTCTTTTCAATCCTGTCTCTTAGATGGTGTACCTGGTGTAATGCTTGGAAATGCAGCCCAGACAATCCCCCAAATTGCTGCCTTATGTAAACACACTTGTCACATGGGGAGACAGAAAGGACTGGCCTCCAGATCTAGAATCTAGAATGTGTTTATGTAGAATCTGGAATGTATACAGTATGTCTATAATCTAGCAGGTATAATGTATATATCTTGAATCAAGAATGTGTAGTTGAGATCTGGCTACATATTCTCAAACATGTAACAAGAGCTGGTAATACCATCCTACTCTCTGAACAGACAGGTACACTATAGAAAAAGAAATGCATCTGTGTTCTGTTAGCATTTCTTTCTAAATTTTCCAAACAGGTAAGTTACTCCTCAACCCCTGTTGATAAGAATTTACAAAAGTTGGGATTCCCTTTGAAGAATTTTATTTTCTTTCTGATTGACATTTAATAGTCGTACATATTCATGGGTTACAGTGTGATATTTCAACACATGCATACAGCATGCAGTGATCAAATCAGGGTAATTAGCATTTCTGTCCCTTTGTCTCTTCTTTGTGTTTGAAGCCTTTATGTTTCTTTCTTCTAGATCTTTATAAACTGCAAAATAGGTTATTGTGAACTATGGTCATCCCACTGGGCTCTAGGACACTAGAATTTATTCTTCCCAACTAATTGTGTTTTGGTATTATTTTATTTCTTTGTTTTAAAAAAACTTATCAAGAGTGAATTGAACAGTGTTTGCCTGCTTCTTGTCAAAAAAAAAAAAAAAAAAAAAACAGCAGGGACTGAGCATCTTTTATATGACTTGGCAAATCGCAGCACTCATTTCTAAATTTGGGTAAAGTTTCCAGCATTTTATCCTTCATATTTTCAGTACCATGGAATATCTCCAAGAGTTCCTTTAATACGAAGTTTTTTGCCAGCATCTTCATCCTAAGCCAATCTGGCTACACATCCAGACTCTCTCAAAGGACAGCAGCATCCACAATCCCACAGGGGTGATTTCTTCTTGAAATCAATTTACATCTAATTCAACTTTTACTTCCACCATTACCCCATTTTGTGTCTTTGGTTCATCTTTGGTTGGCAAATTCCCTATTTTGGTTCTACTTTTTTGGAAAATGGCATGTGGCTCAATCACTGGGAGCCAAGTAGGCAACACTACTACACTGTTTGCTGTCTGTACATGAACTGAAAAGAAAGGCACAGTGACCAGTAGTCATTCACTGGTGGACTTCAAAGATTAGTCACTGATCATGATGTGCATTTGTCATTTGCATAGTGATCTGAGGTTTGATGATCAAGCAGCAGAGTTTATACTTCATACAATTGCTCACGGGTGTCCTGGTAACTGAAATTGAAACTCTGGTTGGGGACCAGTGTTAATTAATTTTAGTTATCACCAAGTCATGGAAATTCATGAATTTGGGAAATACGCCACTGCCTGAATATTCTATAATGTGATGTGTGTCTGATAAATAAGGCATATATTATCACTGAGGTCTTTCATTAATCTTAACCTGGAATTTATAGTTCGTATTGATGGTATCAGGTTGTTTACGTGTGAAAGAGCTTTATTCCTCCAAGAAATGGCATTCCTAATCCTCCTCTTTGAATTCATTGTTCAAAAGATATGTGTGAGGAAATTTTGTTTACCTGATGCTTTCTATAGAAACTTGCCTGCAGCATCACCCAGGGTGTACTTTTTCATGGTAACTAAGCTTGGAGAGCAAGCATTTGAGTTAAAGAAGTTGGAGGCCTTCTGAAACTGTATCATTGTGTATTGTAAACTTCCTTGAGACCTGTTGTGTTTCTTGGGTTCTGAATTACTATTATTTAAAAATTGTGTTGGTTTTCCATCACTATGACAAAATACCTGACATTATCAGCTTATAAAGAAAAAAGGTTTATTTTCACTCACAATTTTGGAGGTTTCAGTCCATGGTCAATTGGCCCCATTGCTTTTGGGCCTGTGGCAGCATATCATGATGGAAGCATGTGGTAAAGGAAGGTGCTTACTTCATGGTGCCAGGAAGCAAAAAGAGAGAGAAAAGGGTTTGCACCCTATAATCTCCCCACCCAAACCCTTTAAAGTTCTACCACCTCCCAATAATGCCACAGGATAGCTACCAAACCTTGAGGACATCGGCCTTTGGGGAACGCTTATCCAAACTATGGCAGTGTCATAAGGTTAATAATAGTTTTATAAGAAGTGCCTTTGCTTGCTAACAAATACCACAGACTGTGTGTCGTTAATCACAAACACTCACTGTCCCCCAGCTCTGGGGGCTGGAAATCCAAGACTGAGATGGCAGCAGGGTTGATTTCTCCCAGGGCCTCTCTTTTTGGCTTGCAGGTAGTCAGTCACCTTCTTACCGTCCCCCATGGCCTTTCTTCTCTTTGTGAGCATCCCTGGTGTCTCTTGGTACAAATTTCCTCTTCTTAGAATACCAGTCAGATTGGAGTAGGGATCTTGTTTTAACTTAATTACTTCTTTAAAGACTCTTAGGACCTTTAAAGACTCCAGGACCTTAGACACATTCTGAGGTCTTGGCAGTTAGGGACACCAGTGTATGAATCTTGAGGGTGGACACAATCCACTCTGTAACAGGAAATAAGGAAACATGGAACATGAATTTTAAGATGAATCTGATTTTAGAAGCGTTGACCATGGGGGAAAAATGAGTGATAGAATCCAAAAAATGTAGTAATATATAGTAGTTGTCAAATTTATGGCACTTCAGCACACTTTTCATAAATCATCTCATTGAAGTGGCTTTCTGTGGATCACATTTAATACAAAATGTTGAAGTGGCTGGTAAATAGAGAGTAGGAAATAGCTCCGTCATTTTTGTAAAATATAGATAAAAATATTTACTATAGTAATGTTTTATTTGAGGTCTTCAGAGTGTCTAAATATGTTTACCAACATTAAATCATAATAAGTCAAAGTTCATGGTCTAGGTGTCCAAACACAAGTTTAAAAAGAGCTCCTTCTTAATTATCAATTTCAAGATAATCCTCCCAGTGTGGAGGGTCCTTTCTTTTGTGTTCTTACTGTGTGGGGCTGCTTAGGTGCTACATCCACACTCCATTAGTCCAAATTCTTTGGGTATCACATGAAAAAATTCTGGCTTAGAATAGTATGGGCAAAAAAGGAGGTTCATTGATTGCATGTTGGATAGCTCTTATGATCTATTGTGTTAGTCCCGTTTCCATCGCTGTGGCAAAATACTTGAGATAAATAACTTATGAAGAGGAAAGGTTCATTCTGACTCACAGTTTTGGAGGTTTCAGACTGTGGTCCCTTGGCCATACAGCTTTGGGGCCTGCGGTGAGGCAGAACATCATGGCGGGAGAGGCTGATCACTTCATGGTAGTTGACAAGCATAAAAAGAGAGGAGCGGGTCAGGGTCCCATATCTCATTCAAGGGCACACCCTCCAAGGACACGACTTCCTCCCACTGGGCCTCACCTCCTAATGGTTCCACTGTCCCCAAATACTGCCATAGTTGGTGACCAAGCTTTTAACATATGGGCCTCGGGGAATACACTGGATCTAAACTAGAGCACCAGTCTTGTATTCTCTCTGAGTTACCTCTCCTCTGAGCCTTGGCTTCACCACACTTTGTGCTGAGAGCTCCTCCCCTCAATGTGGGCTGCCTCTAGCTTCCTTCTGCCATTATCCTCAATCCTGGGAGGAGTCCCCTCAAGGACCCACCCCACACTCACGTCTCTGTGTTCGCTCTGTAAATAGAGCCAGTGGTTCTGGGGGCAGCAGCCAGTGGAGAAGCTCCTGTCTCTCATTCCCTAGGCAGATGATTCCCAGTTTCTGAGCCTCCCTGGCACGCTCGCTGTTTCTCTGAATAGTGCTTTGGTGGCCATATTGACAACACCTCCCGCACAGACTCTTCCCTCTCCTCTCCTTCCTGCTTCCTGATGGTCTTCCCAAGTAAGCTTCTTGTTCCAATCTAGTGTAAACCCCATCTAAGGCCAAAGGAGTTTTATGATTAGCCAGACCTGAGACCTGGGTGTTTGAATGGGGTCCTAAAATTGGACTGAGATGGGAGAGTGTACTGTGGGGAGGAAAAGTGAAGGAGATGTAGGTAGGTGGCCTAAAAATTGTTTGTGTCGGCTTTCCATCACTTTGACAAAATACCTGAGATTATCAGCTTATAAAGAAGGCATATACTATCACTGAGGCCTTTCATTAATCTTAACCTGGAATTGATAGTTCGTATTGATAGTATCAGGTTGTTTATGTGTGAAAGAGCTTTATTCCTCCAAGAAATGGCATTCCTAATCCTCCTCTTTGAATTCATTGTTCAAAAGATATGTGTGAGGAAATAACACAAAGGGACCATGTGTTATTTTGCACTGAGACTGCGAATTATGTAGCCAGTCCTTGGTGGGGACAGAGAAAAGGAAAAGAGCCTCTCAGGACTATGGCTCTGTGTCCCTTGTGCCACAGAAGAGGAGAAATAAACCTGCATGGACCAAAATGGGAGTCAGGGGGAAGGAGATGGTACAGAAGGAGGAAGGGAGGGAGGGAGAGAGAGAAATTAGGCACTATTTTTCTAAAGGACTTAGGTAATGGTGGAAACCAGACTCCTAGGAATGTGGGCGGGACAGGAAATTTACCCACAATTGTGCCCTAGTGGTATTTTGTATTCTGTCCATGTTCTATCAGCGCACACAGACAGCTAGCTTTCTCAGATTCTTAAGCCCCATAACTTGTAGAGGAGATAGCTCATCGTTCCCATTATGGAGATGGGAAACCAAGGTCAAGTCATTAGTCGACCTGCTAAAGCCATACAGCAAGTCTTGCTGACTTTGGGATTACACTTTGGGCCTCCTGCCCAATGTGGTTGGACCACACCTTTTACTGGAACCAACTCTTGGGAAGAAGGTCTACTGGGTTTCCTGGAAGGCAGAGGTCTGCATCTGTATGTGTGCTGGGGAATTTCGCTTGGGTACAGGAGACTTTTGCAGCTCTGTGCCCAAAGAAAGCACAGGAGGGGAGGGAGCCCTCAGAGTAAGTTGGGCTGTGTCATCGCCCATCTTCTCGTGACTGGACTTGCTCTGCTGAGGAAGAGCCTTTGACTCCATCCATGCACACTGTAGGGCAGGACTGGACTCATCTCTGTAGATATGCGTCATGTTCATATACTCCTCTTATAAAAGAATACTGTTTGTAGTTGGATGCAAAAACAAAAGAAAAGAAAAGAAAAGAAAAACTGAAATAAAATAAAAATCACCCTCAGTGTTAAGCTGTTGTTTTTGTATGTGTTGGTGAAAAAAAACATTCTCAAGAGAATTGGAACCCACCTATGAATCCCAGTGAATATAGACAAGAGCATGTTTCAGTGTTGTTTCTTTGTGTTTCTTCTTTGGGGGTTTCTGATCTGCTTTCAGCCTTTGGGGTGATGCTTAGAACTGCATATGGAGTGTGGGGCATCACAATGTACTTGGTGTTTAATAATGGCTAAGGTTTCCAGGCTTCTTAACTCTATGCATCTCATTCCCCGCATAGCTGATTTCACCTGCCCACCAGTGGGAGGTCTAGAGAGTCCTCGGCAATAAGAATCCCAAATCATGGGCTTCTTGTTTTTGGCTTCATGTATTTGTTCCCTAATTTTTATTATGGATGCCAGATTTCTCTCCTTTCCTAAAAGTTATCTTTGGATAACTTTAAAAATACTATTTGGAGATGAATGGATAAAGAAAATGCGGTACATATATACACAATGGAATATTACTCAGCCTTAAAGAAAAATGAAATTATGGCATTTGCAGGTAAATGGATGGAACTAGAGAACATCATGCTAAGTGAAATAAGCCAATTCCCAAAGACCAAAGACCGAATGTTTCCTCTGATAAGCAGATGCTGATCCATAGAGGCAGGGGTAGGGAAGAATGAAGAAACTTTGGATTGTGCAGAGGGGAATAAGGGGAGGGGTGGGGCTGTGGGGATGGGAAGAATGGTAGAATAAGACAGACATTATTACCCTATATACATGTATGATTACACTACCGGTGTGACTCTGCACCATGTACAGCCAGAGGAATGAGAAGTTGTGCTCCATTTGTGCACAATGTGTCAAAATGCATTCTACTGTCATGTATAACTAATTAGAACAAAATTTTTAAAAACAGAAGGGAGATCAGTAGAATAGAAGAAGGGGATAAGGGAGAGGGAGGGAAGGAGAAAAGGAGGTACTGGAGAATGAATCGATCAAATTATACTGTTTTATTGTGTGTACATATGAATATATTATAACAAATCCCCCAAATAGATAGATAGATAGATAGATAGATAGATAGATAGATAGATAGATAGATAGATATACTAGTTGGCCTGTTTATAGCAGCACGATCTACAATAGCCAAACTGAGATATCCACTATTAGATGAATGGACCGAGAAAATGTGGTAAATATAAAAATGGAGTTTTATTCAGCCATAAAGAAAAATGAAATGTCATTTGCAAGCAAATGGTTGGAACTAGAGACCATTATGTTTAGCGATATAAACCAAACTCAGAAGGTTAAGGGTAATCTATTTTCTCTCATATGTGGAAGCTAGAGAGGAAAAAGGAAAAGAAAGGTGGGGGTGGGTAGGGATCTCATGAAAATCAAAGGGGAGATCAGCAGAGGAAAGAAAGCTGGTCGGGAGGGAGGGGGTAAGTGCTGGGGAATGATATTGGCCAAATTCTATTGTTATATTGGGTGCATGTATGAATATGTAACAACAAGTCCCACCATTACGTACAACTATAATGCACCACTAAAAAATGAGGGAAGAAAAATATAATAAAAAAATTGAAAATAAATAAATACACAAGTTGGAGGGCTTCAAGGGAAAAGCAGAGGCATATGACAGTGGCGTGCATGTTGAAGTGGAGTGCCCTTATGTTACTGATTCTCTCAGGAGTGCTTTGATGGCTCTGATCTCCACCACTCCCCTCGCTTTGGCTGGGCCACCCTGTGACCTATTCAGCGCATCTCTGAGAGCATCCATGAGAACATCCAAAAACAGGCACCAGAGGCTTGGAGGGCAATCCTGCGACCATTGTGGAGCATGGTCCAATGTAAGAGGGCCTCCCCCAAACTCTCACTGGACAGCTCAGAGGACAACAGTGTCTGGGAAGATGCAGATGTAAAGGAGCCATCCCAAGAGTCAGATCCTGAAGGTAAAGGGAGAGAATGGATTATTAGGCAGGCACACCAGAATCCACTAATTTACCTCTTTTTCCCTTTTGCGTATGCAGAAGAGTAAAGTAGGTCCAGAAGAGCTCTTTGCAAGGATCTAAAAGAAAATTCCCAAGAGATAAGAACGTATGGACACACATACAGGGAGGGCTCGGAGTTTTCCCTTTCTTTGTCTTTCATTAAAGAACCCTGCCTCTTGCCCAGATGGAGTTCCAGAAAGCATGAAATATGGCAGTATTTATGTCTTAACGTTTCAATAGTGATCAATCTGTTTCTAATGTATTCGTGGCAAAATATGTGAGCCATCTTGCCACTAAACTATATTTGAAATCTAGTGGAAGTCTGCCAATGTGTCTCTCAGCTAAGAAATCCACTTGTATGTGTATGTGTGTGTGGGGGGGGAGGGGTTAGTTCCAATAACATAAAGCTGTATTTCTAGATATATTTTCAGGGGGAAGATTTTTGTCAATCCTGGCATTGTCTAGAGCAAAAAATAAGTAAGGAAATAAATAAATAAGTGAAAGATGAGTGCGTTAAAAATGTTTGTATGATAAAAATATGCAATCTAAGGAACAAAAAGTTAATGGTGCCAAATTGGTAAGGCTTTTGTAAAAACACTTTAGATCAAAAGTCTTTCCTATTTGCTCCCATGTTGACTGACTTATGATTAGGAACCTTTGCTTCATTTAGTTCTGCTAGTTTGTCCAATGGCTGTAATGATGGAAATATTGAAATATACAGTGTGTTTTTAACTTTATCATTAGTGCAGCAGGTGTATTTATTTATACTATCTTTGCTTTTAGAAAAACACTATAATATCATAAAAATATTCCAACCTTGAATTCCTTCCCATAAGATTCAAGTCTCCTGCAGCTCCTATCTGGGCATAAAGAAAAATCGGTATCTTCTGAAGGGCAATGGACTTTGGTTTCTGCCACACTTTTTCAGATAACAAATGCCCCACGTAAAAGAGACTCATTCTTTTCATTTCATGCCATTCTCTTAGTATGACCACTGCCATGTGGACCCCAGACATATCTAGGCTGATAGCAGTTTCTAGGCTTGGAGGAAATTGCATTTCCAAGAAAGCAGAATGCAGAGATCTCCAAGTTTATAAACATTTGCATTCAGTAAAGTCCCCACCTAAAAGAGAGTTCCCTGACTGGGGATCTGATGCCTCCTTGGCCTCTTAAACCAACGACCCCTCACTCAGTCCCTGGGTCCTGGCCCAATCCCAATGTTGAAGCCACAAGCCTGGCCCCGGCTCTCTGCCTACTGTGATGGGAAGTCCACCTTCCTTCTATTTCCACCCAGCTCCCCACCGTCCCCCAGCCTCTGCAGCTCCAGGTCTGGTGCATTGAAGTCTGTTACTACTTTTGCATTGCATGAGGGGAGACTGGCTGTCAGTCAGGTGGTCCTCCATTTAAAAGCCTTTAAATGGCACCCCACTGTCCTCAGAGCGAGGTCTAAACTCCTTCCTTCATTCCTTCACCATCTGACTAGGCTTTTGAATCTCTTTTTTCTCTCCCTGGCTCTCCTTGTGGATTCTTCAGCTACTTGAATGTAGCTCGCTTCCCTCAAATGTACCAGGCTTTCCCATCTCTGCACAAGGACTAGAGTGGGGTCTGCTGGCTTTTGAGGTGGCCCTGGAAATGCTATCCCCATAAGCCTCATGGTTTTGATGGGAAAACACCTCTCAGATCCATGCCAGAGCCTGGAGGGCGGGGCCTACACAGGCTTTGTTAAGAGAATCCAGTCTGGGCCTTGTAGCTCTTTCCTGCTCCAGGACCCGTTTAGAGCTTTGGAAATTTCCACACAGGTAGCTCAGCCATTTCTGTTCCTGTCTTGTAGGGCCTGGGGAGTCATTTAGAATAGGTCTGGATGGATAGTGATGACCACCACCTCAGTCCTAGAAATTAGCACAAGTTCTCACGAGACTGCAGGGCAAGGACACGGCCATTACACTTACAGCCCTCCCAAATGGCCAAATGACACGCCCATTCCCTCATAAAAGACACCCGGGGCTGGGGCAAGCTCATGCTCAGTGGTTAACAGGTGTGGAATGGATATTATTAGCTGTGGCTTTTCATGAGTTCCTACCGTGTTCCTGACCTTGGCGGGGTAACTTCCCTTCCCTGGAATTCAAATAAGAGCTCCAGCGGCTGCTTCACCTCTTGGTTTATGGCGCTACAGAAGGCAAGGATTCCTAGTCATACTTATTGAAATCAGCAGGTGTTTTTTCTCTGACCACCATGAAAGCATAGACCTGCACAGGGCAGCCAGGCATGGGGGTCCAGAGTCAGGGGTGCAGAGCGGGAGATGGCTGGTTCTCAGGGGCCCTGTGAAATGTTTTCAAGCAGATGAAAAACGCAGCCTCCAGGACATCTTCCCTGTGTGTGTGGGGTGTGTGTGTGTGTGTGTGTGTGTGTGTGTGCAGGCTGGTGGGTATGATGAGCTTCAGTCTCTCTTGGCATCTTCTAGGAATTTCCTCTGCTCTCAGACCATTTCCCAGGCAAGTCTCTGCCTGTGATCCCTCCTGCTTATTGGGCGCTGACTTATGCATATGATCTCTCTTAATTGTCACAACCATTCCCAGGTGAGGCCTATTGTCTCTCTGTCACATAAGATGATGGAGGTTCCAGGGCTTTCCACTGCTTGCCCACATCCAGAAGCTGAGTCCCTCTGATGCTAGGACACTCCATCATGCATCTCCCTGGGGCTCACAGGGACATGAAGGCTGCTTCTCTCCTACAGAAAGGAGCCTAAGGCCACATTCTAGACTTTTCTGCAGCATTCTTCAAGAAGTACTCTCAGAAATTCAGGAATCATGGCTTGAGGCTGAGATTCAAGGGCAGAAAACATGCAGCTTGAGACCTTCCAATGATCTTCTTTTCACGGTCACTTCTAAGTCCATTGAGGCAGTTACTCCCCTGCTTAAGACCTTTTCGTGGTGCTGGTTTAGTCACACCTCATTGTGACTTCCCTTGTTCTGCAGTTTAAAAGTCAGCAGTGTTGCCATTTTAACCAAACATCTCTCAGGAAGGACTCTGTGGAACCTGTGTTTGCATGAGAAAGACATCTGAGTACTGCTGCTGGGAAAGCATTGGGTGTGAGTGACTCAGGACTGGGAACAACTCTCACCTTCATGAGCACGTTATTCATCTCCTAGTTATTTCCTGCAGGATGCTCCCAGCTTAGACTTCACAGAGTTGGGATAGGTCTAGTAGCTGGGCTGGGTACTTCCTCTTGCTCCTTTCTTCCCACCAGCCCGCGGGGGAGGTCCGATGGTGTGTGGGCTTAGGCACCCTAGTTTTCTCCCTAGGCTTCCTAGAATGCAAAACAGAGTTTTGCTGCTGGAAAAATATTTATCAAAGGTCTGGCGGTAGTTGGGGGGAGTCTGACAACTCGAAAGGCCACAAACATTCTTTATCTGCCGGATGAGGTTAGTTTCTGTTTGGACCCGATGTTTTTGAAAGAAGGAAATGATTTTCATAAGCATCCGATTAGATCCAGGAAGTATCCTCCGGACAAGGAGAAGTTGACGGAGGCAGCGAGTCTGGATTTATACCGCGATCTGCTGGCTGAACTTGTGAACTACACGACATGGTTAAAAAAAAAAAAAAAAAAAGAACTAATCCTCTTCCCGGCTCTTTAATACAAATTCTCCATGGTGCAAAAGGGAAATGACAAGGGTTGTTTTTTCACAGCAGTTATTAGTATATTTCATAGTTCCCGTGACGATAAAGCAGACAAGGAATGAGGAATAAAGTCACAGTGGACTTTGCTTATCTGAAGCTCTAGGGAGAAGAACTCCTCAGGGTGATTTATTAGACCTACTGATTGAGCCCATTCTGAATTTTTAAAGCCTCTTTAGCAAATTTAGGGAAATACAATTACTTTTGAAAATCAGTGTAAAATTAATCAATTAAAAAGTGAAAATTGCAATGTATAATTATAGAAACTTAGGCATACTTTAATTTGGGTAATGAAACAAAAAACATGGGATTTTTGTCTCCATTATTTCATGTTAGTTTTAAATATAGGCCCTCAACCTTTACAAATTCAGGTTCTATATTAGGTAAAGGATTATTGGAGCACACATATGACATACTTACACAGACAGACCTACAAATAGGCTTTTCCCATTATTTAAAATTTATTTTGGGGAAATTTGCATTTTATCTTTAATATTGAAAGAGCCAAGGTCCATATGAGGATGATTTCAGAACCATATTAGGGATACTGATACAGACTCCCCAGAATCCTTTCTCTTCTTCTTCTTGCCAAGACCTTGATTCTAGGGTTCCCCATATTGGTCTGAGTGCTCTGAGAAGCAGATACTACCAAGGAATTAAACATGCAAGGAAACATCTTCATCAGGGGAAACATCTGTTAGAGAAGAGGGGGGGGTCGGGAGGAAGGCAAGGCAGGCCACAGACCACAAGGCAGGTCTCACCCCAAGTGCAGAGAGATGGAAAGAAGGAGGAAGAGGCACCCTGGATGGATAGGAGCATCCCAGACTAGAATAGCTCCAAGGGAAATTTTACATAACTGTGGAGCATCCTTGTGATAGGAAAATTTCCAAGGTGACCCCTGATGATCTCTGCCTCCTGATAGCCTGTGCCCAGTGTCATCCTTTCCCTTTGAGTGACTGACTTCTAATGAATGGAATGTGGCAAAAGTGATGGCATGTCACTTCCAAGCTGTCACCTTGCTGGACTCTCTGGCCGTATTGCCCATCAGGGAAGATTTATGACTCCCAGCAACGAGCCGACTTAGTATTCCTGCTGGGCTCAGTCAGTAGCTGGGAGCAGCCTATACCAAGTGTGAGCTCACTGCAGATGTGGTGATGGATAGCCTCTCCCCCTCCCCTCCAGTCTGTCTCTCCTCGCTTTCTCCTTCTTTCTTCCTTTCCTCTCCTCCTTCTTCTTCTCCTTCTTTCTCCTTCTCTCCTCCTCCTTCTCCTCCCCCTCTTTCTCTTCCCCTTCCTTCTCCTCTTCCTCCTTTTCTCTCTCTAAATGGAGTCCTGCTGTCTTGCCCAGGCTGGAGTACCTGGTCCAGGTACGATCCCAATGCTGATTGGCACATACAATCGCATGGTCCCCTGTCCCCTGGGAGGTCACACTGTTGATGACAAACTTCGTGCAGACAACCTATCAGCCAGAACTTCTAGGTTCAAGCAATCCTCCTGCCTTAGCCTCCCTAGCAGCTGAGACTACAGGTGTGTGCCACCTGCCCTGCTACGGTGAGGGGTTTCAGAGAAGCAGCTGGGGCCCTCAGATAATTACATTCTCTACTGTCAAATATCTGAAAGGCATAATCTCATGGTCACCACAGACACTCAGAGAAAAGGTTACATTTCTCATTCTCCCTTGAGGCTTGGGTGGATCTCTCTCTTGCTGAATCCTGTTTTCCTAAAGCAGGCTGCCATGTTGGAAAGTCCCACGTAACAAGGGACCTATGTGACCTTCTGCCAATAGCCAGGAAAGACCTGAGGACCTCTGTTATCTGAGACGGCCTCTGGTATATGTGTAAGTTGTATATTTGGCTTCTAGGAAGAGTTCCTAAAAGAGATTAATCACTTCCTTGTCCTTTATCGTCTCTTGCTGGCTGGATGATGAGCTGACTGGATCTGGAACCGCCATTTTGGACCAGGAGGTAGAAGCTGTGTGTAGAGAATGATGGAGCCAGAAAATAAAAGAAATCCAATCTCCAGTGATCATAGAGACTGTCTATGTTCACGGGAGCGAGAAATAAATGTCTAACTTGCATAAACCGGTGTTTGATTTCACTTTAATTTTTTTGCTATATCAGAAGTTACTCTTAACTAAAAAAATTATCAACATTTTATTTGGAAAGTCTGAAGGTTAATGGAGCAAATATTTCTCAGATGGTAAATCAAAGAAAAGTACAATTGCTCAGCACAGTTACAGGAAGATGATAACCCCGCTCCGTGTGGTGGAGGTGACCACAGGTCTCCCATCTCTGCTTCTAGGAGGTGTCCCTCTTCCTCAGCAAGGACAAAAGGAGGAAGTCACTGATTCTCATCATGGCGAGGTCTTTGAAAGAAACCCACAAGAAAGCAGCCGAAGTCCCCCCACTGGGTGCTAGGCTCAGAACATTGGTCCCTGAGGCTAAGAAAGTTCGTTAAACCAAAGACCAAGGAGAAACCAGCTGGATTTTAATTGTCTGTCAAGTCTGTTGAAAACACTTTCTCTAAACTAATCCATTTTGAAGCTTTCCAAGCTTGAGAACATAATAAATATTACTTTTATTGGGCTTGTCAGTCATTCAACCCAGTGGAGGTCTTTGGTTGTGGCAAGGGAGCTCTATTTTTGGGAAGGATAGTTATCCTCTCTGATGACTTTCAAAACATGCACTTACCCATCAAGGCTGTTTGGTGGCCTGAGGGTGCAGCTCAGTGGTAACATGCTTGCTTAGCATGGCAGGACCCTGCGTTCAATCGCCAGTATCAGGGATGGGGGACATTTTGGTTATGTTATCCACAACGTTTTTAGCCAGTATGTGTATTTTCAGTGTGCCAATTTAGAGTCACCAAATTCTGTAGGTCTCCTTATTGTTCCATTGGTTAGGAATCGATGTTAAGAAGTGACAAAGGCCTGAGGCTGGAGTTGGGTTCTTGTCTTGACTCTGCCACTTGTTTCTTAAATGTAGAGGATTTCACTTGTTTCTTAAATGTAGAGGATTTGTAGTGACCTGTGTGGCTTGTGTATCAGATTCTTTTTGTATAAGCACTGATTTAGGCAGAGGAATAGGGTAGGGGTGGTAAAGTAGGCCAGGAAATTATGATCCACCATATCAGTATCTGGCAGTTATTGGGGGATTGGACACAGGAGACAGGGGTCCAGAGAAGGGCACTGTGGATACCGATACAATCCCACAGATGTTGCCTTAGGTCGGGTGGTCTCAGAGAACAGCACTCAGTCACCCGAGTGTGAAGATAGTTTGACACTAGTGGTTCAGACAGTTGAGGGTTTAGCAATGTGCAAGTGCCATAACCCCAGATCCAAAGGGGGTCTCAGATCCAGGATGGAGCACATCATTGATAAAGGGCCTGTGGCAGGTAGTTATCTGGGATGGAGACAGAGGAGTCAGTTCATTGGTAGGAGATCAACTTCCCTGAGACACAGCTGGTACTGAAGTTCAAGTTCACAGATATTGATTGCAAACCTACTATGCTCCAGACCCTCTATTAGAAATTGGTAAAAAACATGTTTTTGCCTTCAAGGTGCTTACCATCCACCGAGTGAGATACGTAGATGAATAAACACTTGTCGCGCAGGGTGATCAAGTGCTGTAGGAGAATGTAGTGGGAGTTCATGGCAGGCAGAGAGAATCCACTGCTGGGGATAAGGGACAGGTTCCTGCAGAAAGCAACATCTCTACTAAGACCTGTGGGAAAGTGACTAAGGAACGACAAGAGCAGCTCCTTCTAGGTGAGGGGGGCTGGGGGTGTGGGAGAGCACGGTGCGTGCAGGAGTCACATGTGGCTTGGTGATGCTGCTGCAGACACGGTGAGGTGGGAATGGTTGGAGGCTGGGGAGAGGAGGCGAGGGTAGGTGACATAAGGGATGGCATCACACATGGAGACTTAAGGGCAGGGGCAGGAGGTGCTGCACAGACTTTAATCAAGGGAGATGTGCCTAGATCTGTGTTTTAGAAAGACCTCTCTTATTACATCGTGGGGTTCTGGTTCCAGGTAAGATGGATGAAATACACACCATCCTGTGTCTGCTCCTCAAATCAGCTGTAAAACTGGGACAGAATGCATGGAGCAGCTATTTGAGGGCCCTGAAAAGTAATAGTAGCAGGTGGATGGAGGAAGAAGACTAGAATTTGAGATGCGGCTGAACCAGTACAGTGTTTGCGTCCTTTTCTGTCCAGCAATGTGGAAGGGTTATCAGCACAGAGAAAGATACAGAAGAAGCTCCCAAGGGGTGGGAAAGGTGCTTCCAAGTGCCAAGAAGGAATTGGAGAGATTTCCACTTTTCCTTCCTTTCTCCATTCTCTTGCATCCTGTCCCCAAGGAATCCTGAGACAACATCAGGGACAGTGGCAACAATGAGACTTACAAAAAGCCTCAGGGCTGGAGGGAAGGGATGCTTCTTCAATTGGGGCACTGAATCCTTGTTACTTTAAAAAATTCTCTTTCCATTGTTTGGTCTCAGGTATAGGCTCTACCACACCCACACCTCAGGCAACATCTGTGGGACTGTATGAGTATCCACAGTGCCCTTCCCTAGACCTCTGACTCCTGTGTCCAATCCCCCAATAACTGCCAGATACTGATACAGTGGACCACAATTTCCTGGCTTACTTTACCACCCCCACGCCATTCCTCTGCCTAGATCAGTGCTTATATGAAAAGAATCTGATATACAAGCCACACAAGTCACTATAAATATGTGGCAAATATGTGGCAAAATGAGATAAAGCAAATCTCCAAATTTCTGGTGGGGACTGAAAAGGGAAATCTCAAGGAACCAGAAAGTGTTAGCAAAGAGAGGAGAGGAGGAACTCAGGAAAACAATCTGATAAAACTGTTTATGAACTTATGGATTCATACCTGAGCTAATGCATGGATAGGAGCCTAAACAAAATATCATAGACATGGAGAGTTCAACTATGGGATAGACAATAGCTCAGCCCCAAATCCAGACTTACCACTGGGTGACA
>PVHX01024690.1:0-13694 GCA_004024805.1 Geosciurus inauris | reverse complement strand
TTATTCATTTGAACATAATGGGCACCTATCTATATACTGAATGTATTGTCCATAGAATATAGAAATTTTCTTGACAACAGGAACCTGTCAAAAGAGAAAATAATGCATTTTATGGAAATGTTTTCAAAACTTCCATTGACTTAGAAAAATGGAGTGAAAAAAATGTGTCTGAGACACCTATATTAAGATGAAATAATGGGACTCTTGTTATACTGAAATAAAGAGCTATGTTTATTATAGTTGAAATGTGGTCATAAAAATGATCTGGATTTTCAATATTTTCAAAATATTTATCACAACAGAATTTTCTGATAATCATGCAGTGTGTGTTTTGTAAGTTCTTCAACTATCTACACACTGAAAACTTAGAAGACTTGAACTTAAGTTACCAGAATGGTAGAGATGAGATTTTTATGATAGTTACATTGGTATTTATGTTAGTCACTAAATGACACACTTGACTTACACAACTATGTTTTCTTTAAACAATTTGAATAACAAAATAAATTCATAGTTGCACTTTATTAAGTGCCAGATAGTTGAGTGTTTAGTCACAAATGTTTTATGGGAAACAAATATTTTTTTCCTTTCTTATTACTGATTCAGCTCTAATGGGAAAGGCACTCAAAGGTATGAAACATATTCTATGCTGAAAATGAATTAGCATTAAACTTTCAATTAAGATAGATATATTGCCTTGAATCTTGAAGGATATGGGACACTTAAAGTTTCTGAAAACTCTATTAAACATAAATCTGGCTGTGGTTTGGTATCTCTAGGCCAATATTTATTCAAGTCTTAGTTGAAGCCTGAATTAAAGATGAACAACTTGAGAAAAAAAAAAAACTGGAAATTCATTCTTTTCATATAACTGCTGTAATTGACAATTATAGAAAAAGAATGTCATCTACTTAAATTTCAAAAGAGTATGCTGTACAAAGCCTAAATAAAAGAGGAGTAGATGATGAAGTTCCCAAATTTTGGATTTCAGGGAATTTGGCCAGGGAAAATACATTTTAGAAATTTGGCAAGGGATATATAGACTAGATCCTAAATGGGAAATCATTTAAGGGAAACAGATGCTTTATGATTCTCTAGGTGATATGTATTTTTTTACTCTCCTTATTTAGAGTTTTAGAGGTAATATGGACCCAGTAAAATTTAGATTAAGCCTAATAGACACCATATAAAGATATTTTTGAAGAACTAAGGTACTGAAAAAAGCTCCTAGCTGAATTGCTATGTGATTAATAAAAGTAATAGGCTGAGTTGAAATGTTAATATGGCCCAATTCTAAGTAAATAGGTAGCACTCAAATTGATACTCAGCTTTTGCTAAACTAGCTTGTTCTAAGCTTCTGATGGGACAGAGCTTGAGATAACGTCAGCATCTATAATCTCCTCCATGTCAGAAATTGGACTGTTTTCCTCTTTTATATTTATCCATAATCATACAGTAGTATTAAATATTACGAGCAGACTGATGATAGGAATGTATATGATTTTTTTTTCTGTGTTTAGTATTACATTAAATTATTTGGAATATTTCAAATACATCTAGGATGTAATGATTGGAAATTGGAGAGGAAGAAACAAAGAGGCTTACCACTTAAACAAATTTAACTAAAATATATTAAAATACATATTTTCCAAAGGTAGAAGAAAGGATTTTGAATGTTTGGTGCATAAAGAAGTGATAAATGCTGGAAGATATAGATATGTTTAACATGATTACAAATGAGTCCATATCTTGAAATATTGCATGATATCCAATTTATAAGCACAATTTTGTGTTTTTATGTATCAGTTTAAAATAAATTTGAATATATATATATATATGTGTTGTTATTCAGACCATGCTTATTCTCATTTATTATTAAAATTAATTGAATATATCTTAAAAGTGAGGAAAAATGAAATCATATTCAACACCATAATTGAATTCCTCTATAATAGCATAGTCCATGACATTTCTTTATGATGTCGCTGGGTATATTTTAGTATATATTTAGTTGATATGCATCAAACAACTAGATATTTTGAACACAAACCTATGAAGGATATAGTAAAAGATTAAAGGAGCCTCTTATGGAACTCAAAATGTGGTTAGTCTATAAAAATTAAACTATATGACATGATTGGAGAAATAGAAATCATTGCACTTTGTGGTATTGACAATTATTGTCTTTTAAGAGCCCAAAACTATGACTTTGTTTTTCCCATTATTTCCCTGGCAGTAGCATCATGCTTGATAAATAGTATTCACTCAATAAAAATTTTAATAAATGCATGGATATATGAATAAATTAATATGTATGTTTATTTAGGATTTTTTAATCATTTGTGGTCTCTTCTTCACTAAATGAGACTTCTGTGCTGTTATTCTTTTTTTTTTTTTTTTTTTTTAAAGACAATTTTTTTTTTTTAAATAGATGGACACAATGTCTTTATTTTATTCGTTTGTATGTGGTGCTGAGGGTCGAACCCAGGGCCTCACGCTTGCGAGGCAAGCGCTCTACCACTGAGCCACAATCCCAGCCCTGCTGTCTTATTTTTATGAAAGTGTTACATATGAAAAACTATTGCATTCTGTAGTAATTGTCAAAAGCAATATTGTAACTTGATGATCTTATGGTGATCCCCACTTTTACAGACCATTGCTACATAATTGAGTCATCTGTATTACTACCAACTGTGACAAGCCTGAATGAGAACCAAACATTTGTATCATGATCCTACCAACTGCTTCTATTTGTTGATTTTGAAGCACAACTTTGAACCACTTGAGGAAAGACACATCATCCAATTGGTTGCTTACTTCCAGAATAATTATATAAAAATTAACAATGAATCACTTAAAATAGCATAGTGATAATTTTACTACTGCCACAAAGTTTGTGCATTATCAAATGTGACTCATATTTTAATTATAATTTCATGGTAAATAAAAATAAAATTAAAGATTCATAAATAGAAATACCTCAGATATTGCCTTATAGAAGCTATTTTTTCTCAGATTTTAGATTTATTAAGCCTGAGTTAGTTTCAAATCAGCTAAAGAATTTTCAAATCAGTGACAATAAAATAGTATCATAGTATGTCTATCATAGATATAATGTACAGCATTCTTTATCCTTAGTTGTATTTATGCAATTTTCAAAATGTAAGGAAAATTTCAAATAATATAATAATCAACTATGTATCCATAATTACTCTTAATTCAATATTAATGTGTTGTCATATTTGCTTCAGATTTTCTTGTGTTTTAAAGAAATAAACTGTCACAAATACATCTATAGTCCTATATTCTCAATTCCTTTATCTTGTTTTCCCAAATGTTTATCTTGATTTTGGTGTGTTTCATTCCTATTCATGCATTTTTATTTTTATTTAAAATTCATATATGTGTGTGCATTTTTGTGTGTCCTTTATACTTTTAGTATAAGGTATATTTGTGTGACATCAGACAGGTGTCTCCATTCCCCTATTTTAAATACAAGATAATATTTTTCTAACACATTCAAAACTTGATACTTTTCCCAGACATCACTAAAACACTTAAATGCCTATGATATAATTCAGTAAGAATTTCTACATAATCTGAAACATTCATAACACAAATTACTAATTATTTATTGCTTAGTCAACTCTTTGGGGGAATATGTTCATATGTAGTTAATAAAAAATAATGTAGAATAACTGAGGCAAACTAAATTGTCCTTTCACACTGCACCATTATATAATATGTTAAAATATTAAAGATGTCTTCTAAATAAAGGATTCATTTGCAGTGACTACAAGCTACTGAAAACAGCAAGGACTTAGGTTCATAAAGAGAAAAAATGTCAAGGAAAGTTTGGGGAATATAACTGAGATGACACACAGCATCTTTTTTATTTGTAAGTTATTGGATACATATGACAGTAGAGTATATTTTGACATATTATACATACATGGAGTGCAACTCATTCCTGTTAGAATCCCATTCTTGTGGTTGTACGTTATATGGAGTTACACTCATTGTGTATTCATATATGAGCATAGGAAAGCTATGTTTGATTCATTCTACAGTCTTTCATATTCTCATCCCCCTCCCTTCCCTTTATTCTCCTTTTTCTATTCCAGAGAACTTCTATACTTCCCCTCCCTAACCTCCTTTGCTCTGGGTTAACATCCACATATCAGAGAGAACATTCAGCCTTTGTTTTTTGGAGGGATTGTCTGAATTCGCTTAGCATGATAGTCTCCAGTTCCATCCATTTACCAGCAAATGCCATAATTTTATTCTTTTCTGTGGCTAATATTCCACTGTATATATATATAATCTCATTTTTTTTAATCCATTCTTCTGTTGAAGGGCATCTTGGTTGGTTCAATAGCTTGGATATTGTGAATTGAGCTAATATAAACAATGATGTGTCTTTATCACTGTAGTATGCTGATTTTAAGTCTTTTGGGTATATGCCAAGAAATAGGATAATTGGGTCAAATGGTAGTTCTATTCCAAGTTTTATAAGGAATTTCCATGCTGCTTTCCAGAGTAGTTATACCATTTTGTAGTTCTACTAGCAATGTATGAGTGAACTTTTTTCTCCACATCCACATCAACATTTATTGTTACTTATATTCTTGATAATTGTCATTCTGACTAGAGTGAGATGGAATCCCAGTGTAATTTTAATTTGCATTTCTCTAATTATTAGAGATGTTGAATGTTTTTTCATATATTTGTTGGCCAATATTATTTCTTCTTCTGTGAAGTGCCTGTTCAGTTACTTTGCTCATGGAATGGAATAGAAAACCCAGAGACATACTCACATAAATACAGTTATCTCATACCAGAAAAAGGTGCCATAAACATACATTGGAGAACAGATAGACTCTTTAATAAGTGGTGCTGGAAAAAGTGGAAATCCATATATAGTAGATTGAAATTGAACCCCTATGTCTCACCCTGGACAAAAATCAACTCAAAGTGGATCAATGACCTAGGCATTCACCAGAGACCCTGCACCTACTAAAAGAAAAAGTAGGCCCAACTCTCCAACATGTTGGCTCAGGAACAGACTTCTTCAATGAGACTCCTAAAGTGCAAGAAGTAAAATCAAGAATAAATAAATAGGGAGCTGGGATTGTGGCTCGGTGGTGGAGCGCTTGCCTCGCATGTGGGAGGCACTGGGTTTGATCCTCAGCACCATGTATAAATAAATGAATAAATAAAGGTCAATCAACAACTAAAAAAATTTTAAAAAAAGAATAAATAAATAGGATGGCATCACACTAAAAAGCTTCTTCACAGCAAGGGAAACAAGAATTTGAAGAAATGGGAGAAAATCTTTGCCATATGCACCAGGATATACAAATAACTCAAAAAACTTAACACATAGCACATTTAAAGAATGTGAGCACAGATATGATGCTATCTCACCAGGACTCATTCTCAACTGGAATGAACACTCCTGGGACTCTCATGTAATAGAGAAATGAACACATAAAATAACCTACATGAATTATAGTGTAACTTACAAGGACTAGAGTTACTTTTTTCTTTTCAAAGAATACATTAAACTCTATGATACTATCATATATTTAACAGTTCAGAGTAATGATCCATAGAAATGTGACCACCATGCATTGAAATCTTTGCTGTCATTAACTTATCTCCAATTCCAACCTCAGAGACTATATCCTGAACATCTGGAAAAGAATATGATCTGTGTAACATCTACTATTTTCCCATTGTGATTCCTAAAATAAGATCACTTTGCAGTCAAGCAGATATATGCAATCCTTAATTTACAAATATTAAATCATGGAAATACTATTTCTTTCTACATTCTATTTCCATTTTCACAGTTCTATCTTAAGTGAAATGAAAAATGAAAATGTTTTAATAAAGTAAAAACATAAAATAAGGTAACCTTTGAAGAATCAGACTAAAAGCAGAGTACTACACAAAAAAAGGGCTAACTTTCCAGGAAGCTTTTCCTAGCCACCCCAAGCAGAGTAGATGTATTCTTCCCTTTAAATACTTTCATTATTGCATTTATCCAGTAATATTATTATCTTATTACCTTTTATTGCATGATCACCTCCTTGCATACTCTATTTTCTCCTCAAAAACAAGAGATATATTTTACTTATGTTTATATCAAACCCAATTTTATTCTTATAATATAAAAACATTTAAATGAATGTGCATTTGATGAATAACTACTGGCTTAATATGAGCATTTTTGTTGAATAGCATAGTGTTATATTTTTCTTTGTTAGAGTATCTTAATTATTTTGCAACATATTTGGTTCACCCATAATTTATTTTTATATCAATAAAAATTGAGATAATTAATACAATTTTTACTGATGTGTGAATTATAACACATGGTCTGAATATATCACATTCAAAGGATCTGGTTCCCTATTTGTTAACATTTGTGTCATTTTTAAGGCAGGCAACCAGCCTTTGATCCAGCTATACCACTCCTCAGTATTTATTCTAAAGAATTAAATCAGCATACCACAGTGACACATGCATACTCACATTTATAGCTGCACAATTTACAATAATCAAACTATGGAACTAGCCTAGGTGTCCATCAACAGATGAATGGATAAAGAAAATGTGGTATATACACAATGGAATTTTATTCAGCCATAAAGAAAAATGAAATTATGTGATTCACAGTAAAATGGATGAAACTAAAGACTATAATGTTAAGCAAAATATTTCAAATTCACAAGGTCAAGGGTTGTATGTTTTCTCTCATATATGGAAGCTAGAGAGAAAAAAGGAAAAGAAAGTTGGGAGTGAATGTCATGGCTACCAAAGGGAGATCAGCAGAGGAAATGGACCAAGTGGTGGGAAGCAGGGTGGAAAGTGGGAAGTGCTGAAGAGTGATATTGGTCAAATTATATTCTTATATTAAATATGTAACAATAAATACCATCATTGCATACAACTTTAATGCACCAATGAAAATGTGGAAGAAAAGTATATGTCATTTCCACTTTTTGCCTATCTCAAACAGTGCTTATCAAACATGATTATGAACTTGAGTGAGGGTTTCTATAAGTATCCCCTCAATAAACGTAAGTATTTAAGATTCATTTGAATAAATTAAAAGGAATTCTTTAAAATGTAGTAAAGTAGAATGAACATAAGTGTAAATATAACCATTGTTGGGACATGCCCCAAATGGCTGTAGTTAGGTTCCCTTGCAAAGGCTTCCAGTAGGCTATGTTGTTTTTAGTGTGTATCCAGGGCTGGGAATCAACTATGTTACTGCTAGTCAAGGCCAGACATACTATGATTCAGTGTACATACTCAGTGTTATAAACATTAACTTGTGAGTATGTGCCCAAAGATATAACATGTTGGCAGTGTGCCTTCTTTGTGTGGCCTGTATATAAAAAGTGCCTATGTAAAAGTCTCAGTGTGAAATGGGGGAAAAATGGAACTGGATGGGGGCTGAAGCTGAAGCTGGACGCTGGAGGCTGTGGCCTCCATTAAATAAAGTATGTCTACTATCTTAACTGCATCTTGCATCATCTTCTAACTTCCCAGACACCAAATCTGTTTCCTAGGTCAGATCCCGCACACAACCATAGACAGTGTTATAATCTAGATATAAACCATCCCCCTAAAAGCTCCTCCTTAATACAGGAGGCAAGATGACTAGACTATGTGGGCTGTAACCTAATCAGTGGATTAATCCATCTGACAGGATTAATAATTTGAATGGATTACTGAGTAGTAACTGTAAGCAGGTGGGGCATGAATGGAGGAAGTAGGTCACTGAACGAGTGCCTTAGAGATTATGCATTTTTCCCCTAGCTCCTTGTATGCTTTTTGCTTCCAGCTATTAAGAGCTGAGAAGCTGACCTCTGCTGCACACCTTGCCCTGATGTTCTGCCTAACATTGGGCCCAGAGCAATGGAGTCAGCAGACCATGAGGTGAACCACTGAAATTTTGAGCCTGAAGTAAACTTTTCCCCCTTTAAGTTGTTCTTGTGAGGTATTTTGGTCACAGTGATAAAAAACTAAAGCAGGGGGTATGGTAAGGGAAAGAGTAGATGGGAATGAGAAAATGAGAAAAACAAACAGCAAGTGAAAATTAACACAATTTAAGACAGAGAAAATAATAGATATACAAGACAAGCAAATTAGAGCTAGCAGACATAAAATGAAATTCCCTGAAGAAAACCAAAGTGATGGAACAAAAAAACACAAAGAAATATAATTTAAGACAATTTACTAAAATAGCGACTAAATCTATGTCATGCTCTGTACCTGGAAAATTCAATCCAGTATGTATGAAGTATATGGAAAATATAATAACCTCATTTATACTGCCACAGACAGTAATTGTGGTACAAAGCTACAACTTCAAATTAGATAGTGGGCTAAGGGGGAAGAAAAATGACTAGCAGATATGATTTAGTGAACAAAGAAAAAGCATCTAAGATTTAAGGAGACAGAAGGCATTATATTAAAGTATTAGTATAAAGGTTACCATTCTAACAAAATTATAAATTTTACAAACACTGAAAGAATTGAAACTGGTCTTAAAAATCAGGATTGGATCCTATTTCCCTTGTGTTGATGATTGAACACCCAAGGAATGCTGAGGCAAGAGCAAAAAGTTTTATTTAAAGATAGAACAGAGAAAGAGAGAGAGAGAGAGGCTCCTCCAGAGAGGAGGGGGTCCAGAGCTGGTGTCCAAGGAACTGGGGGTACCTTGCCCCTTTTATAGATTTTAGTTTTTTTTTTCTTCTCATGTCCACTCCTCCTCTTATCTTACTGATGTGGCCAAAAGCCAGGAGAGAAGATGCCCAGGGGGTACCTCTCCCTATTTTCCATATCTGCCCAGAAAGGCAGGAAGAGAACTACACGGGGGCACTCATTAACAGCTCCTTGTTGGGAGGAAAAATTCCCTGGAGGCAATGGGTTGGAGGAGGAGGAAATATTCTAGAGGTATTAGCATTTTAATTCCTTTTGAACCAGCCCCCATTTTCCTGTCCCAATCATTCATTATCTACACTGACTGTCCTTTTGCCCACATCTCAGAAGTATGAAAAATAAGCAAGGAAGAAAGCAAAAACAAAACAACAACAAAACCCCTCTATAATGCTACATGTATATCTATCTATCTATCTATCTATCTATCTATCTATCTATCTATCTATCTACTAGATAGATAGATAGATAGATAGATAGATAGATAGATATCATCAAATGTAATAGAATTGAGAATAAAGATCTGTCTATTAATGAATAGAAATGAGCTTGGGCAACCCACAAAAAGAAAAAAGGATAAGATACTCTAACAAAGGAAAATATAACACTATGTTATTCACACAAGACACATCTAAAACAAAGAGCTTACAAAAATTTTATTATAAATGTATGCACATACACCAGGAAAACACAAATTAAATCCAAAGTTATGATTTTAATATCAGAAAAAATAACTTATAATTTAAATTAAATGCATATATTTTATAATTCTAAAGGGTAAAATTCACAATAAATGTATAACAATATTTAATAGCTATATACTAATTGAAACAGCAAATTTCACAAATTAGGAACTATGAGAGACTTAAGATGGGAATATTACCATTCACAACAGACTGATAGTGCAAAAGTCATTAAATTTATTGAAGAATCAAATAAAATCACAAAGTATTAGATCTCACATATATCAAACTTTGAAACATACCTCTATAAGTACATATGAAATATTTGTAAAAACTAACCATTTATGAACCCATAAAGAAGTCCCAATAAATTTCCAAGTTAGAGATAATACAAGCCAGTAGTCTCGGATCATAATGAAATAAAATTAGTCAAAGTTTTTACCAATTGTGGACACTTCCATCTGAAATACTTTAAGATCTCTCTGTGGACAAAGGAGCTATTCAAATTCAGATTGCAAGATTTCTAAAATTCATAATATATCATAATCTATGGGATAGATTAACTAAAACAGTTCTCAGAAGAAAATATATAGCATTAAGTATCTAATTGTAATATTAATGAAAAAGTAGTGATCACCTAACTGTATAATTTGAAAAAGAATAAAAAGTCAATTGAAAAAAATATAAAAAAGGAAATAAACAAGAGAAATGCAAAAGCTGGGCTAGAAAAAATAAAATAAAATGGAACTAAATATAAAGCCCCTAACTGATTTTTTGAAGGAAAAATTACTGTGATCCTTCTTTAACGTGTGTGTGTGTGTGTAAGTAAACGTAAAGTCAACTTCTTACTTATGAGAGAAACACACTAGGGACACTGTTGTTAATGTTACAAACAAGACAAAAATACTCATTATTTTCATTTTTTCACTTAAAATTTTAGTTATAAGCCAGTGCTATTAAACAAGAGAAAAAAACTTCAGAATAATAATTAAACAAAAGTTAAAGTGATAAAACAACCTATCTACACAGATAATTAGATTGTATATTTGGAAAATGTAAAAGAATGGACAAATGGAAAAACCAATAAAAACAATTAAGAGAATTTAATAAGGTAAAATTAACATAGATAAGTCAGTGGTCTTCATATATTAAAAAAGTAATCATTTGGAAGACATAGAGAAAGATGTTATTTAAATTACCAAAATGAGAATCTAATACTCCCATGCCTTAGGCATTTGGTGTGTTCTTTTTCTTTTTTCTGGTAAAACAAATTGGCAAAATAATAATAATAATAAACTGAATAGGCACAAACATAGCAAGAAATGTGGAAAAAAATATATATATATAACAAAACCTTTAAAACTATCTTCATTGGCACACATGTGGACTTGAATGAATGGAAAGACATATCAGTTTCTCAATTAGGAAAATTGGACATCTTGATATGTCAATTCTTGCTAAAGTAACATTTATAAAGGTATCCCAAAATGTTGCACACAGAATTTTATTTTTCTGAAGTCAGAGAAGATGATCATAAAATTCATAAGAGTAGCCAGGAGAATCCTGAAGAAGGAGAACAAAGGGGGGAAATTTGCTCTATAGATATTAAAATATATGATAAATCTTCTATAATTAGAGAAGTGTAGTCCAGGTGAATTTTTAAAAAAAGATGAAGTGATTGATTTGTGCTGATATGACCTCATTTTGCCTTTAGATCCACTCCTTGTCCTTTACCTTGCTCTGTTCTATATAGTAATATGGATGATCCTTTCAGATTTCCTTTACAAACTTGTGGATTCTAGCTGGATTTGAATGATGGGAGGCAGTGGTTGCAGAGTGTAGGTCAGGAGGAATGGAGAAGCCATGATATTTTGTCACTGTCTCTCTATTTCCCACAGCCAATATTCCCTTTTATAACTCTAGCTCCTACCACAGTTCTAGCTTTTAACAAATTAATTTAGATTAAACTACAGATTAAGTATGAGAAGGTATTAAGGAAGTATTAATAAGTACTTATCTATTTGATGTATTCTATAATATTTAGAATCAGCATAATATTTTGGATTTGTTCTGAAACAAATTAGCATAAAATAATTGTAGGGCTGCACAACAAAGCTGGAAGAACATTGATAATTGTTGAAGTTATATAATGGGGATCTCTTCTTTTGGGTATGTTAGGTATTTCTCTAATAAATTGTTGAAGAATAAGTACTTCAATTCAGATTGCTTAATTATCTCTATTTTCTTAGATGAGGTACTTTCCTTTGGGAAGGTATAACCATTTCTCATGGTATTGATATATTCTCTCTTTTGTAATGGTTTTACAACATCAACTTTAATGAGTGTTTTATTATTTGTTTGTTTGTTTCTTCTCGTTTATGCCTACATTTCCAGGGATGTGGCATATTTGCTGTAATCTGGTATGTTAGTCAGATTTACATCACTGTGATAAAAATATCTGACAAGTACAACTTACATTAGAAAAATTTTGTTTTGGATAGTGATTTGAGAGGTTCAGTCCATAGTTGACTGACTCCATTAGTTTGGGTGGGAGGTGACACAGAACACTATGGCATAAGGGAATAGCAGAGGGAAGCTGCTCATCTCAGAGCAGCCAGGAAGCAGAGAGAGCAAGCTAGGTGCCAAGGACAAAACATAAACCCCAAAGACACATTCCCAGTGATCTACTTCCTCCCTAAGCAATCACATCCTATCTGCCTAGAGTTATAACCTAGTACAGTAGTCCTTTAAAATTATTAATCCGTCAAATGGACTAATCCCCTGATTAGATTAAAGCTCTCATAATCTACCACTGAGCTTTCTAGCATAAACTCCACTCAATGCAAGTGTCCAATTGCTTATTTGAAATTTCCACTTCACGTGTAATAGGCATCTTGAATTTAGATGTCTTTAAAGGAAATTCTAATTCAATACTCTACTTTTGGTGAAACACTGAGGCAATAAAGGCACACTGCTGGTGCCTTAGTAAATGGCACCAGCATCATTCCATTACTCAAATAAAAATACCTAGCATTTATTCTTGTGATCTCCTTTTTCATCATTTCCCACATGAATGTATCAGCAAATCTTATTGGCTCTACCACCAAAATAAACTCATGTTCACTTTCCTTATTTCCTATGTTATCACCCTAGTCCAACCCATCATCATTTCTCATCTACAGTATCTCCATATCACTGTTCTTTTTCCCATACAGTTAATTTTTCACAACAGGCCAAAGCAAGCTTTTAAAAGTTTTAATCAATATCTCCATTGTTACCTCTTCTGACATCTTGAACTTTAAATTTCTAAACTCTTTTTCACCAGTGATCTTATATACTATCCTACCTGTCATTCACTCTCATGATCACAATTTTAAGCCTCTCAATGTGTGACAAATACCTCTGTTTCTCCTCTTGCCCTCATTAAAGAATTTCAAATACAATAATCTCTTGATCTCTCTAGGAATTACAATTCACTGATCCACCCACCCCCATTTTTCCCCCTGTGGTACCTGCTTTTTTATTTATTCTAATTAGAATGCATTTTGACACATTGTACACAAATGAAGCACAACTTTTCATTCCTCTGGTTGTATATGTTATAGAATCACCCGGTTGTGTAATCATATAGGTACCTAGGGTAATAATGTCCAATTCATTCTACTGTCATTCTCACTCCATACATACCCCCTCCTCTGCCCTCATTCCCCTCTGCCTAATCCAAAGCACTAGTTTTCCTTAGAGATCTTTGTTATTGTGAATTAGCATCTACATATCAGAGAAAACAATCCCTCTTTAGTTTTGGGGGATTAGCTTATTTCATAAACTTAGCATAATATTCTCCAGCTCCATCCATTTACCTGCAATGCCATGATTTAATTCTTCTTGAGGCTAAGTAATATTCCACATTGTATGTATATATTACCACATTTTCTTTATTCATTCATCTGTTGAAAGGCACATAGGTTGGTTCCATAGTTTGGCTATTGTGAATTGAGCCACTATAAACCTTGATGTGGCTGCCTCACTGTGGTTTGCTTATTTTAAACCAAGGAGTGGGATAACTGGGTCAAATTGTAGTTCAATTCCAAGTTTTCTGATGAATCTCCATACTGCTTTCCAAAGTGGTTTTACCAATTTGCAGTCCCACCAATAATGTATGAATGTGTTTTCCTCTCTACATCCTTGCCAAAATCCCTCTTTTATCCTTATTATCTTCTATACCCTCTTGAAATCCGTGGATCAACCACTCTATTTTCTGCTTTGTCTTTACCT